>JAXQQM020072903.1:0-98983 GCA_034641835.2 Pinus albicaulis
ACACCAGATCTCATCCAGACCCAAATCCCCCTATCATAGTAGATGACCCAGAGAAGATTCTGTGGCAAGCTTCCGAAACTGACAATCTAGCTACTGATAGATCCATCCGTAAAACAAGATCAGTACCTGAACATCTCACTATCTTACCAGATTCCCCTTTTGACTTAGAATCAGCAAAGACTCTTTTTAGAAGCAAGTCACATAGTAAGATAAAATTTGATGATATTTAATCCCTAGATCCGCCACAGAGTCCTAGTAGAGAAGCCTCACCTTCCACACCCCCCTACTTTCAGCTTCTCCATCACTTTGGCTCCTACCATCCCAGATCTGCTCAAAACCAGATCACTAGTCCAAGTACATCCGCCACACCTATCCAAACCACTACTGTCCAAACCACCTTAGCTCATCCCACAAGTCCTCATCTTGTACTTCACCCACTAGCTCTAGTCATGGCAGCCTGGTACGCACCTTTGGTGTTGCCACTACCTTTGGCTCCTTTACCAGTTAACTACCAGACAAAATCCCACACTTTACCGAAGAAGAGACTGCCACAGCTCAAAAACATGTAAGTAGGATTAGCGATGCCTTTGAATACTTGGAAGTAGAAGAAGAGACCATCAAAATGAGAATGTTCGCCCAAACCCTGGGCGGAGAACCCAAAAAATGGTTTAAGAGCTTAACTCCAAATAGCATCCACAACATTCCAGAACTCTTCCAGGTCTTCATAAACAAGTGGGAAATCCAAAAGAACCCCATTCAAATCCTGTCAGAATATAACAATCTAAAGCAGGAAAATGGGGAAAGTGTCCAGGGATATTGCACAAGCTTTAACAGTGTATATAATGCCCTCCCACCTCACTTCAAACCCCCGCTTGGTTCAGCCCTGGCAAAGTTCCCCGAGGGTTTCGACCCAGACATGACTGATAAATTAAGAGACAAGGACCCCCTTACCTTAGAAGAAATGCAAAAAGTGGCCATAAATGTAGAAGCCAACTTGGCCCAAAAAAGAGCTAGGATAAGAGTAGAAAGGGGAGTCACTTACCATGAAAAAGTTGCCCTTTCAATTTCTTCCTCGGATCCTAGAATAGATGGCCTGTTCAAATCCATGACGAAGATGTGGGAAAAAATGAGTGAGAAAGCACCTCCTAAGGACAAACAACCAAACCCTCAAAACCGCAACCAAAACCTTAGAAAAGACCAATCTCAAATTAAAACAAAAGGAAAGGACCAACAAGTCAGACCATCTTTCTGTGAAAATTATGTTGATGAAGAAGATAGGGATACTGAACCCATTGATGAAAATCATTGGAACCTCATAGGTTTTGATAACGAGTGTGAGGTTTACCTCACAGCGGAAGAACAAGAGTTATGTTCTCCAAGACGGGACGAGACTAACTATGAAGATCTCGAAGATCCTGCCATAGATTTTCAGAATGCCATTATAGAAGCTCACAGGAAGTATAACCTCAGAAGCAAGAAAAACCAAGATCACTCCAAGAAGGGTAGCCCTAACACTGCTAAAACCTCTGATGTCATCCTTAAAAAGGCCATGGATAGCAACAAAATTGTGGCCAAGAAAATTGACCAAAACTAAGATAAAGCTATTCAAATAAGTCTTGGCTCAGATACTCCTAGTACCTCTACAAAGCCCCCCGAGGTGACCATGTCCAACAAAGTCCCGAACCAAAGTCAGCAAATTAAGAGCATAGAAAAAGTCATGTCCGAAAAAGCTGAAACAAATCTATCCAAGCTACAAACTCCTTTTAGCTTCGAAGGTGAAATTTCCAAAATAAAAATTACCATACCCCTTACTGAGCTAATAACAGTAGATAGGTATAGATCTAAAATATTCAAAGTTTTTGACATAGGAAATGAGGCAGACACTTTAAATTTAACAGATGACAGACCCGAGCTCTTGTTCGGCCCCAAAATAGAAGGTGAATACCAAGAAGGAACTGTTTCTCCTTTCTATGTAAGTTTGAACATACAAGACAAGATATTACATAATGCCATGTTAGATTCTGGCGCCTCCCATAACCTCATGCCTAAAGCAATCATGGAAAATCTAGGGCTAGAAGTAACTCAACCTTACAAAAAATTGTACTCCTTTGACTCAAGTCAGGTCAAATGTTTAGGTCTCATAAAGAACCTAGGTTTTGCTTTAACACAACTACCAGCAAAAAACCTAGTCATGGATGTAGTAGTGGCTGAAATACCTCCTAAGTACGGAATGCTACTATCAAGGGCATGGGCTGCCAAAATACAAGGTAAGCTTAAAATGGATATGTCATTCGCTACCATCCCAGTTTTCAACCAGACTAGGAGATTATACCGAGAGACTCACATAAAGTACATGGTTAACAACCGGGATAAGCCAAACAACACTCCTATTTATTCCATTCATTCCAATTTAGATTATTTTATCTTATATAATGAAAGCGATATAAACAAGCAGATAAAAGAAAGTAAATAAGGGTTCGAACCATTGCTGAATGAAGAAATTAATGACCAAAGCCCCAAGAAACCTAAAAAACAGCTTGGCATCATATATGAAAAAGAAGCTCTTTGGAGTATAAGCTTTGACGGTTCCTGTGGAAAAACTGGTTCAGGAGCTGGCATCTGGATACACAATACTAGCAAAGGTTATTATTTCAGATTAGAATTCCAGTATACTAACAACATTGCCAAATATGAGGCCCTACTCCTTGGTCTGCACATACTTAAGGACTTAGGTGCCAAGAAAATATCAGCCCAGGGAGATTCAGAGCTTGTGATCAAGCAAATCAAAGGCGAATACTCGGAAAAGAATCCCAGACTAAGAGAATACAAGAATCCAGATTTAGACATCCTCAAAACCTTTGAGAAATATGAACTCACCTATATCCCTAGGATTCAAAACAGCCTAGCAAAATGAGCTGGCCTTTGCTGCAAGTAATGGCCAAATACCATGTGTAAGTGAGCAATATAGTAGTCAGGTCAAACATCGCCCTACAGTACAAGATAATATTGACCATTGGAAAATATTCAAAGATGATGATCAAATTGATGATTTCCTACAGTCTAGGAATGAATTTGAAGTAGCCAAAGAAGACTTAGAAAACAGAGAAAGGAAATCTAGCCAAAGTCAGGACCAAGAGAAAAATCCACCTTTGTGGACCAATCTAAACCTGGTAGACCATTCATATGGAACTTAGATAGGAGATGACATTGACCAAAGAGAACTCGAAGTCTTACACTGCGAAAATGACACCATACCCAGAGGGCTCGCACCTTTAGAGGAGTTGTTTGACTTTAACGATGTGGCCAAAAGACCAAAAATGGAATCTACAGAGGTCGACATAGAGGAATACAACATAGGAAGCCCATAAGAGCCCAAAAAAATCAAACTATCCAAAACCCTTCTGCCTCACATAAAACAGAAGTACATCAATCTGTTTAAGGAATTTAAAGATGTGTTCGCATGGGGATACCAAGATTTGAAATCATACGACACAAGCATCATTCAACATAAGATCCCCCTCAAAGAAAACCAGAAGCCTTTCAAACAAAAATTGAGAAGAATAAACCTAGTGTTACTACCTTTGGTTGAAAAGGAAATTAAAAAAATGTATGATGCTGGGATAATAGTGTCCCTCAGGTAGTCTGAGTGGGTTTCAAATCTAGTATCAGTGAGGAAGAAAACTGGTGAAATCAGACTCTGTATCGATTTCCGAAATCTAAATAGAGCATGTTTAAAGGACAACTATCCTCTACCCAAAATGGACTGCATACTCCAGAAGGTGGTAGGTGCTAAAAGGATCTCATTATTGGATGGTTTTTCTGGTTATAACCAAGTGTTGGTTTACCCCATTGATCAACACAAAACAGATTTCACCACACCTTGGGGCACCTTTATGTACATTAAAATTCCTTTTGGATTGATGAACGCCAGTGCCACATTCCAAAGAGCGATGGACATAGCCTTCTCAAAAGACATAGGTATTTTCATAGTTATATATCTGGACGATATTATAGTATGTTCCAAATCAGATGAAGATCACCTGATACACTTGAGAAAGGATTTTAACAAATGTAGAAAGTATGGTTTATCCCTAAACCCCAAGAAAACACTGTTCGGACTAGAAGAAGGAAAACTCCTAAACGAACAGCTAAGTCTCGCGAGTCGTAACCAAACTTAATCTATTAACCCAAATGCACTTTTCGCAATCAAATAACAATCTTTCACTTTTAAGGCAAGTTAAGCAGAACACGCTAATGGAACAGCAATAACTATTGATAAATTATGAACAGCATTAATAAATCATATACGCACACAACACGCTGGAAGGCCAAATACAAATGCATAATAACTTAACACAGACACACGTTAATAGTAATCTGAGTCTGATACCGCAAGTATTAACCCTGGTTAGAAAGGGTAACGATTACAATTCATAATGGAACCACAATGTCAATTGAATAACAATCGTATGAAGTATAAACCATAGAAAAATACAGTAATACCAGCTTAAGAAGGTTACAGCTTGGTTACTCTGCAATTAAACAACAATAACGTTATGTGGAGAACAGCAATGTTACATTAACAACTTTAAAGGAATAGCAATACGTTAGAATGCACATTACGATTTTCTTGTTGCAGAGAACGAAATAGGAAATATAACAGAGCTGTAATAAAACACACCAGATTACCAATTCAAGCTGATAAGCAAAACCACGCAGAAATCAAAGAGATAATATATCTGGAGACTAGACAGCAAATGCCAATGCCCACTACAGTTTCAGATCGTTATTCACACCAAAGCAAGGATAATGCGAATAACAGGAAATGGAACAGCAGATAAGGAATGGAACAACAAAGTAAATGGGCAGCAAACTGTAATTAATGGAAATAAACAACAGCAAAGCCAAATTAATAGCAATCTTTACTCTAAGAATAAATCGGACAGCACACGGAAATAGAACAAGCACACGGAAATAGAACGGCATTGATTAATGATGGAATATGAAACAACGTTGGAAAGTCGAATATAAATACACAAATATAAATACACGATGACTTAACACACGGCAACAATGACTTAACACACGTCACACCTTAATAGTAATTGCGATGTTGGTAATCCACTTGTCGGTCTTAGTTATAAATAATATTTATCTGTCTTTTAGAATGGAGAAGCGACAACGTTCTTAAATTCAACGATCGCAAAAATATAATTTCTAAGATGAATTCAATCATACCAATGGTCAGATGTTACAACACGGACATTCCACAATTAAATAGCAACGGTATCCTGTAAAAACCATTTATATCAGCACTTAAAGAAATAGCAGTGCGTTGCAAAATCGATATGATATTTCCGTCTCAGAAAATGAGATTACGTGACAGAGATGTGATGTAAAATAATAGAACATACCATATTACCAAATAAAACTGATAAGCAAACCACGCAGAAATCAAAGAGATAATATACAGCGGCAAGTGTCCTCCGGGGCCGGGCCCTTAGCCTCCAAGGGAACACCGCCTTAAGTTAATCCAGATGCAAAGATGAGAGAACCACCAAGCTTATATTAATGCATCGGACAAAAGTACAATGAACCAGTTCTCACGAGACTCAATAATCAGAACTGATGTTTAACAGAAAATTACATAAAAACGTATCTCCAAATCATCCCCCTACACAATACGTGCTTCTCCTTTTATAATCAGAAGGAGGAGAAATTGAATAGTAAATACAATCTTCCCATAACAATATTGGATTTATTCCAACCAATTGATCAACAAGAAAATAGATTTACATCCATCTTTCAACAACAGCAAGTCGAATTTGGCTTTTTAGCTGAGATTTGGAGGACGGCCGCAACAACAGAACTGAGAAAATCGTGCTTAAAGAACTCTGCGAATCTCTCAACACAGGCCGAATTTGGGCAAACCGTTCTTTGATAAAGTTAATTGGGTTCGTTCTGGACAAAACCCATGTTCCGGATTTTCCAGATTCGTCCTCATTTGCTCAGAATCTCAACCGCAAAACTGTCACTCCTTATTCCAGCGCATTTCTGAGTTGGCACTTTTAATGATCAAATCTTCAATCTGGAAATTACCTTGGAGGCTAAAAATGGTGAATAATGTTATAACCAGCTTATTAAAACTATCATTGATAAAATAATTCATAATCATCAATTTATTAGAAATAAAGGAGAATAAATAACATTCATTCATAAGAGCATAAATCATTATAAAATGGATTTAAATAATAAATTATAATAAATGATGTGATGAAGAATGGTAGAAATGGGTGGAATAAGCGCTCACAAGTGATAATAATAATGGCATATTAACGGCCCAACATACCCCCACACTCAATATGTTGCATGTCCTCATGCAACGAAAACTGAATATATTGCATGTCCTCATGCAACCCAAAGACAAAAACTCATGTGTTAACCAAGCAATAAAAAATATGTTCATCTTAGCTCATGAAATGGATAGAACAAATGAATTATTCCTTAATTAATGAATATTCAATTTTAGAAATCTTGATGAAGACATAACAATTTTTATATTGACATTCAGCTATATGTATGAAGTTGCAGCAAAATATGATATAAGTAACAGCATACTTCATTAACCATTTTCTCAAAAACTACAAACCAGATTTTGTTGAAATGTTGCAAGTAAGTTTATAATATATGAATGTCTCTATGATCCAAAAATCAGACTGTTTTGATGCATGGATCATGAGATATAAACAAAATGACTGTAGCTGAGAGTGCATGATTTCCGAAATTTTATGAACCAATTTATCTTGAAATTATCTGGGTTTGTATTAATGATACGTCTGTGTTTTCCAAAAATCACAAGAATTGAGTTCATAGTTTTAAAAATATTATGGAAATCAATTTCTACACTGAAATTGTGTGCCTTAAATGAGAAAGAAAATAGAAACATCCATCATGCGTAGCAATTCCTCCCCCTCTCTGAAGAATTAGCATGCCCTCATGCAATGCTAGAAAACAAATAGAGGTGGTTGCTACCAGCTGTTGAATTGTATGCTTGGTGTAAAACAACATGAAATAAAGGAGGTGTTGAGATGGAATAAGAATAGCAATGGATGATAAAGAATATGGATGACATGGTCATAAGAAAGAAATGAATGAAAGGAACACTCCCCCATACTCGAAAATGATATGCCGCGGAAAAATAGGGAGTGGTATAGATGTGGAATGAAGGATGATAAATAATGCTCAAAATGGATTTTCATGAAATTCTCCTAAATTCGTAATAAATCAGAAAATTATGCGATTTTACCTCAAGTTTTACCTCCAAAAATGTGGAATGACATATATGGACTGGCAGTTGTTGAAGCTGATGTAGACAGAGTTGGTGCTGAAAGTGATGCAAAAGGTGGAATCCAGGTAAGCACATCATGTCTGAAGAATTGTTCACGTTCGCGAGTTGCTCGAGCCTCTTATGTAAGTTGCAATAGTGTGGTCATGCTATGAATAGAATTCTGCCCATACTTGTTGTTTTCCTGCAAACAAAGCACTATTTGGCATACAATGTTCTTGAATCCATAGTGTAAGCAATAGATAAGATGCATGCAAAAATTTCAATCAGAAAAACTTATGTATACATGCAATACTAATATTTTGGCAAATCAACAAGTGATGGCAGAGTGCAGTAATCATATCGCATGCAATCCCATAATGCATACATTCCCCCTCCAATTGGAAAATGAATTCCATGACCATAAAGCATATGAGAGGTGTTGTGCTGATGGCAAGGCAAGGGAATGAACAATATAGCAGTGAATGAAGCAGAGTACACATATCAATGATAGGATAGCGGGAGTTATGGTTATAATGAGAGCAGGGTGTGTAAAGATAGTTATGAATAAGAGATAGGACGCTTTGAATTGATGATAGGTGATGAAAAAGAGAAAAAGAACAACAATATGCCAAAAAGATGCTTTACTGATAGTATGCTAGCTGAAAATGATGCGATTGATCATAAAACAATTTCCCATGCATAAAGGTTCAAAACAGGGAAAAAGTTAAGGAAATAACTTCTCTGATAAAAAGAAAAAAATAAGAAAAATGTATTATGATAATAATTGACGATAAGATATAACTTCAATACCATAAGCAGAGCCGCTGCTGCCAGCAGGCGTCCATAGCCTCGGCAGGGTTGCTGTTTAACCCATATGAGCCAGGATCCTCAATTTATAAATGGAGAGTTACAACGCTGTTCTACAGAAGAGATCAGTGTGCTGGCGTGGTAACCAGATAACCACACTGCCATTCACTGGGATGTAGCAAAAGTGATCAGGCCGGCTCGTGATGAGACCTCCTGTTCCAAGGATAATTTGACTATCCAATGGATCATAACCCTAGTGTGGTGGCCATAATGGGAATGTCACTTTCTTACAACCTTATGAACATGGTAGGCTGGCTCGTAATGAGACCCCCTATCCTCCATCTGTGAACAAAATTTTGTTGTTATTACACAATTTTATGATAAAAAGAGGGAGGCTCGGTACTCCTTAAGAGCAGGGATGGTGGAAGAAGTTGAACATGTCAATAGAAAAATATACCCATAATCTCATTTATTACAGACAGAGAAGATTATAATCCAGAAGGGTGGAACCGGCATGGTATTAAGATGATCAATCAATATCATGTTCAACAGAAAACAATGCAGTAAAGTAGTATATAAATAATTGTGTCCCTTTTGAAAATAATCTATCATCAAGGAGTTGTCCTGTTAAAGATCATAACGTGAATGATATTAACTCACTTCAATAGAATCCATAATTCTTGTCCTCGTAAAAATAGTGTACTTCAGGCCATGAAGGGGAATCAGTCAAATGGTTGAGATGAACTAGGAATAGTCCCACAAGAGGAAGAAAAGGTTGCTCTCAAAAATACTCCCAAAGGGTTGCTCTTTTGAATGAACAGCAAAAACACTCAAAAAGTGGTGTTCCTTAAAGGAAATGCAAAAAAAAACAAAAATACACACAAAAAAGTGTGAAAATGCAAATGTCCTTCCTTTGGCAAAATGAACAGCGAAAAACTAAAAGTGTCGTTCCTTTGGAAAAGGAACAGCAGAAACGCAAGTGCCGTTCCTTTGAAAAAGGAACAGCAAAAACGCAAGTGTCGTTCCTTTGGAAAAGGAACAGCAAAAACACACGTGCCATTCCTTTGGAAAAGGAACAACAAAAATGAAAAGTGCAAAAGTGCTATTCCATTCGGAAAGGAACAAGAAATCGTGAAAGTGCAGAAGTGTTGTTCCATGTGGAAAGGAACAACAAAACGTAAAAGTGCAAAAATGGTGTTTTATTCGAAAAGGAACAGCAAAAAGTGAAAATGCAGAAGTGTTGTTCCATTCGAAAAGGAACAGCAACACAATGTAGAAGTGTTGTTCCATTCGAAAAGAACAACAAAGGGAAGATGAAGTGCTGCTCCATTTTGGAAAGGAAGAAAGAAACGTGAAAGGAACAGCAAAAGAGTTTAAGAATGGCAAAATGACCCGTGACAAAGGAACAACAGAATGAATTGCTGATCAAAAGGTGTTGTTCCTTTGGAAAAGAAATAAGAAAACGAAATTGTTGTCCCTTTGAAAAAGGAATAGCAAAAACGACAAAAATGCACACAAACGCTGTCCCTTCAGAAAAAGAACAGCAAAAATACGCAAGCATGAAATGCAAGCACGCAAAGAATGAATTAGCTGTTCACTGTATTGATGCTGACGATGGGTCACAGTTTGAATGAAGCAACACCTTAAACACAAAATATAAAAAATATCAGAAAAGAAACAATGTTTCTTATTAAAATAATATGTAAATAATCAAATTAAGTTAAGAACAGCTATGATGTTATGTCAAAAAACATATCTTTGAAAAAAATTTTTTTGAAAAGAAGATATGAAGAATCTTCGTATTGGAAATCAATTCTTCTATTTCTTCTATTATGAACTGCTGGGTAATGACTAGATGAAATCTTGTTTCAAGTAAAATTTTTTCAAGAATCACTCGTCCATAAATTGACCTTCTTTATTTTCCCAGGACCCGCAAAAAAACGAGTGTCTACCTGCAATAAAACATTAAATCATGGAGAAAGATAGGTGATTGGGCTCCCCTAATCCAAGAATGATGCAAAAAACAACAAGTAGTTACTCTATATAACAAATCCATTGAGAAAATAACAAAGTAAAATTTATTTGTCACCTGCGGGAGAGCAGTGGTCGACCATACTAGCCAGCAGTGTTTTAATCACAACTTCTTTGTTTTTCATCGAAATTGAGTGATTCCAAAGCCAAATGAGAGCTAATTCAAAGGTTTATCTCGAGTAGCAACAGGTTTTAAAAATTCAATGCTATGATATGTCAAATTTGTTTAGACCAACCTGCATAATAGAGTCATTTTCGATTACCCAATCTAGACCAACGATTGATATTTCAAGCATAGATTCTTCGTTTGATGTCGGATTCAAATGATTCAAATTGGAAATGAAAATAGATTCATTTATTTATCTCCAATAGAAACAAGTTTTGAAGAAAAGAAGAATTTATAAGTCAAAACAATCGTAAGGAAATAATATCCGAAAAAAAGTGGTTTAAGGGTGCTGATTTACGTATAGACAGTCAGTATTTTGATCATAAATTCCCCATACGACATCAAAAATGAGTGATTCCAATTTATTTTTAAACTAGATTCATAGGGGAATCTACCATAGTAACAGGTTTTAAAAATTCAAACATTTAGACCTCCAAAAACTGACTGTCCCAACTCTGTTCCTGAGCTTCCCACTAGACATCCGGTCAATGTTTTGGTTCTAACTTTTTCGTTTAAAATCAAAATTGATTGATTCAAATTGGGTTAGAAAGTATAAATCAAGGGCTACCTAGGGTAGAAACAAGTTTTAAAAATATTCACTTTTGGTCCCTCAAAACATGACTGTCCCCAACACTGCTTCAGAAAGTTCATCAAGCCTCGTAAGCCGCAAAAAAAATATGATATTGAAACATTTTTTAAATTGGTGATAAAGTGAATACAGTGTTTGTAGAACTATTATTTCCATTATAAGTCATCTACAGCACAATGAATTGGGGCAATTATCACTAATGTTGATTTGGCAGTATGCTGCAACAAACAAACAACTATTTTTAAAAAAAAAACAAAATGCATTTATTTATTCCCTTATTTATTTTATGTTTTATACTAACCTATTTTGATTTGAAAAATGAATATGACTAGGTATATGAGTACTTCCAGTGGAGCCATTTTCAAAATAAGGCTTCATGTATACACATACCCAAATTTAAAAAATGCATATTAATGAAAATTAGGGTATGAGAAGCCAACTTCCTGAAAGAGGAGTCAAAAACAGTTAAAGGTATGCGACAAATGTTGCATTAAGTGATGATGATATGAAACCAATGTTCAATATATCCGTTATGTTCTTGATTTCCCATATCCATCATATGATTAAGTTCTTGAGCTGTTAAAATGGTTTGTTGATGCAAACTAGGAGTAAGCTCATTTTCCTCCATAACTTCTACAATTTTTGAATTTAAAACATTCTGAATCTCATTGTAAGTTTTCTCTAATGGCGCATGTGAGATAGAATGGGTGGGAAGGGTGGGTAAAATTGGCAGTTCAACACTGTAAGTATGTTGTACTAGTTTATTGCGGTGAGGGTGTGGAATTAGTTGAGCAGGAAATTCAAAAAGATGTTGGGCAGTTTCTTACCATAACAGAAGATGTCCTTCATGTGTTCCTTCAAAGCTCCTTCTTCCAATGTTCCTGTCAATTAGTTAGTGAAATGGGTGGTGCTTACATCACCACTTGAATGAAATCATGTGATTTATTTTTCAAAATTTCTATTTTTTCCCTAGTCACTCACACAAAAATTCAAACATCTATTTCTACCCAACAAAGAAACAACAAATCTGTTAGGAAAGCGGACAGTGGAGCAGGGTTTTTACATGCTTCGCACGTAGGTTCTTACCTTCCGTTTTTAAGATCCAACTCTTCCCTAACAGGCACTCATCAGATTCACACTACTCTTTAGAAATGGCTACACTCTCCCCGGCAACGGCGCCAAAATGTGGAGCGATAAAAAGGTGTCTTTGTAACTCCTAATTACCTCACATTAATTATCAACCCAGGGACGACTTTTTATCTCAAGAGTGTACTCAGTCTGAGGTGGCTATTTACTCAAGAGTAATGTTTTACAGTATAGTGCTTAAAATCCAAAAGTAAATGAAAGCTGGAAATAAAATCTACTTACAACAAAGCATTTTAAGACTTAAATCATGCATTCGGAAAAATAAGCAATGTATCAGTCAAGGATTCGACAACAATAGCCCATCCCTTTGGAAACTGATGTAACCAAAAGTAATCAAGAAACAAATCATCAATCTGGGGACTAGACAGCAAATGCCAATGCCCACTACAGTTTCAGATCGTTCTGCACACCAAAGCAAAGATAATGCGAATAACAGGAAATGGGCAGCAAACTGTAATTAAAGGAATCTGAACAACAAACTCTAATTAATGGAAATCAATAGCAAAGCCAAATTAATAGCAATCTTTACTCTAAGAATAAATCGGATAGCACACGGAAATAGAACAGCATTGATTAATGATGGAATATGAAACAACGTTGGAAAGTCAAATATAAATACACAATGACTTAACACACGGCACACCTTAATAGTAATCTGATGTTGGTAATCCACTTGTCAGTCTTAGTTATAAATAATACGACTGTCTTTTAGAATGGAGCAGCAACGTTCTTAAATTCAACAATCGCAAGGAAATATAATTTATAAGATGAATTCAATAATACCAATGGTCAGATGTTACAACACAGACATTCCACAATTAAATAGCAACGGTATCCTGTAAAAACCATTTATATCAGCACTTAAAGAAATAGCAGTGCGTTGCAAAATCGATATGATATTTCCGTCTCAAAAAATGAGATTACGTGACAGAGCTGTGATGTAAAATAATAGAACATACCAGATTACCAAATAAAACTGATAAGCAAACCACGCAGAAATCAAAGAGATAATATACAGCGGCAAGTGTCCTCCGGGGCCGGGCCCTTAGCCTCCAAGGGGACACCGCCTTAAGTTAATCCAGACGCAGAGATGAGATAATCACCAAGCTTATATTAATGCATCGGACAAAAATACAATGAACCAGTTCTCAATGAGACTCAATGATCAGAGTTGATTTTTAACAGAAAATTACATAAAACGTCTCCCCAAATCCTTCCCCCTCTCTGATCTTTGTTCTGATTTAAATAAAGAGAGATCAGAGAGTAGTTACAATAAAGATAAGTACAACATGATTTATATTACAAAATTAGATTGTTTCCAACCAATTGATCAACAAGAAGAAGGCGAATTTGGCTTTGCAGCTGAGATTTGGAGGATGGCCGCAACCACAGATCTGAGAAACTCGTGCTCAAAGAACCCTGCGTTTCTCTCAGCACAAGCCGAATTTGGGCAAACCGTTCTTAATAAAGTTAATTGGGTCCGTTCTGAACAAAACCCATGTTCCGGATTTTCCAGATTCGTCTTCATTTGCTCAGAATCTCAACCACAAAACTCACTCCTTATTCCAACAGAGCATTTCTGAGTTGGCACTTTTAATGATCAAATATTCAATCTGGAAATTATCTTAGAGGCTAAAAATGGTGAATAATGTTACAACTGCTTTATTAAAACTATCATTGATAAAATCATGCATAATCATCAATTTATTAGAAATAAAGGAGAATAAATAACATTCATTCATAAGAGCATAAATCATTATAAAATGGATTTATGTAATGAATTATAATAAATGACATGATGAAGAATAATAGAAATGGGTGGAATAAGCGTTCAAAAGTGATAATAATAATGGCATATTAACGGCCCAACACTTGTCTCCATGGTAGCCTCTTCAATTTTTGTTGAAGAATCATATTTTGATGTTGAATTAAAGCTTGAAGTGTACACATCTCATATTCATTTGTCTTTCCTGTATTCCTAAGTTGTAGAAGCTCCCTAGTTTTCTTCACGTAGTTTTGAGTTTTCAGTGTGACATCAACAATGAACTCTTCACATCTGTGAACATTTGTTGCAGAAGTGATTTTCCCCTTAGGATAAGAATCAGTAGACTCATATTTGAAGGACTTGGTAAAGAAGTGGCAATCGTTCTTGTAACTAGTTCAATCGTTACAAGAAATTACAGCAATCCATCTTTGAAGGAGCAGATTAATAGATTTCAATTTTCTAAAAGAGAACTACATATATACTGATGTAGGTAGTGGCATAGCATGCCTTGCAATGTTACCCAGCAATGGGATGTCAATATTCGGTAACATTCAACAACAAAACTACCAAATACTTTATGACAACGGGAGGAACGTGTTGTCCTTTGCGCCTACGGTTTGTGATACCTTGTAACTTGTAAGAAAGAAGATACGCTCTGGTGAAATGATTTTCTCTCTCTCTATATATATATCCTGTAGTTTCCTACTACCACTATAAAAGTTAGACGCAAAAAGCTAGAAGTTAGGCTATGGTGCTTAGTATTTGCAAGGGGTATGGATTTTCTATATCTATGTATCTTGTAATTTGCTACTACTGATCTGGTTTGGATGTAACAATATTTTAAGATTGTATATTTATAGATAAATATAGAATGCTTTTATTGCCTATTTCAAAATTCCTAAACCCATGACGTGTTTAGATGTAGGCTATTACTAGGTGTTTACATGTAGGCTATTACGTGTTTACATGTACACATTTAACTTAAGTGGAAAGTTGTATAACTATTGGATTGATATTATAAGAAAGAGGGGGAGGGGTCTGTTCCATGTTGAAGTGTTGATATCCAAATTGCTTCTTTATTGATTTTTAAAAAGAGCTCCCGAGCTCACAAGAAGGATCAGAAAATGAGCAATTTTTTTAATGTTGAAAGAATACGTGTCTTCTTTTTTTCATACAAAATGCTGAGTTCCTCAAGGGTCATGTGGAAGGAGATGAAAAATAATTCGATATGTTTAGATCCTTAATTTTATAGTTGAGAACCCAACTCATGGATGAAGAAGTAGAATGCAAGATTCTGTTACTATATGTAAGGAGATGTACCTTAATGTCAAGGGTTGTAACTTGTATGGTTAAGTAATATGGAAAAATTGGACTTGGGAATAAACTTGTGGGGGTAAAAACTTTGAAATTTAGCAACTTGGGAAAACAATGGAAATGACTTGGCAAAAAATGGCTAAGCATTAAAAAATGAAAAATATTTCATTTTTTCATTTAAAATTATGTATAAACTAGCAACAATATATAATCATATTTCCATACCATATGAAAAGAAGATACATATATAAAAGGTGTAAGATGCCAAATGATCTAGTATCTACTATCAATGCCTCTACTCCTTTAGTGGGCATATATATTGGGTCATCCTCTAGTAGTGGAAGGTTCTGTGGCTGGAGTCAAACATAGTGGTGGGTACTGAGTCTAGTACAGGACTTTTTCCATCTGTAGTGGCTGGCTAAGGACATCCTCTACTGCCAGCGACTCCTACTCATACTTGACATCTACCCAAGCAGGGAAATCCATGAAAGATTTATTGTCACTGATTAAATACTCCAATGTTTTTTTTGAAATTGTGATTTTTTCAGAACTCAGAAAAACTTACGATTTGTTTGGGTTATTAAATTAACATTCTTATGGTTATAAACCCCATATCACAAACATGCACGGAAGCTTCCTTGACAGGTTCAATGGTTAAAAGTAACCACATGGTCCAACACCATCATATATATATATATATATATATATATATATATATATATATATATACACCCTTCATTCAATTATGCAAGAATTGCCTTCGCACTAAGCTTCAATATGACGACCCACTCACTCTTCACCATCTCTTGTAAACCTTAGTTCATCTTCATTTAATTAATGACTCCCCAATTCTTATGCACTTCACCCCACAATCATCCATACAAAGGCTTTTGTGTTTAAACTAAATGAGATGGCCCACAACTTTATTATTCAAGTTGAATAATCAATGCGTATCAACAAATGTTAAAAGTTTTCAAAACTTTGGAATAAGACCAAACGCCAAACTTATTGTATAACCTTTTCTAAATGTGTTCGCCTTTCTTCCGTCCATCAATCCTGGACATTAATATCTATTTGAGACACACACTTAGGTTAAGCATAGATCAACGCATACTTAATTGCAATAACTCTTGGGACCTGCCTTTAGCAACCTCCGAATATGACCAAAATTCCAACGCAATTAATGTTCAGGGTCCCACAACAGAATGCAAACATACCTTGATTTAACCACCGCGCATCTCCTGATGCGAATGCTGTCGATCTGACGACGAGTATTATCGAACAGATATCGCATTTTTTCCACGCCCGAAGGTTATCACTTCAAAATTTTGCGAAATTCGTTGTTTTAGAATACCACTTCTGCCATGCGTTATTCAAAGACCAATATCGCATTTTTTCTAGCAATTCTACTTACCAGTTTGAAACTTTGCGAGACCGCTGGTTTGTTCCTCAAAACCGCTTCACGGTTTCTATGTTGTTCCTCAGGGTTCCGTTGTTCCAGTTCCAGTCCACACAACCGCATTAATTTTCATTTCAATCCTTCACCTTCTACGCCTTCAGTTCACGGTTTTTATGGCGCCATTCCTTATAAATCTTGCCTCTGTTAATAATCTATGATTCGACCCCTTTCTGCACGCAGACAATGCTTGACTAGTTCTCTCTATTCCATTACTTCCCATGCATTCTGGGTGACACAAGATCGATATCGATTTACTCAAATCGATCCTTCCTCCTCCGTGTGCAACTTAATAGCACAGTTTAAAATCGAATTGAACTTCATTTATCTATCAATGGCGTGCAAAACCACCATTTCACTCACCCAATTTCATTGAGATTCATTGTCAATTCTCATTCAAAGGCTGCGCTTGGCTCTTTATCAATATACCAATACAATTATGAAGAACATAAAATTTCACCTCTATTTATAGTTAAATAACCATTCCATCTGCCTCTAATCTGGCACTGGTTCGAACTCATTGTTCGAATCAAATTATTGTTCATCTACCAAAATGTACTGTAAGTTTCTTAAAACCCAATTGCTTGTTGAAATTTAAAGCCATTCACAGAAATTCAAACATTCATCACACAAAATTCAATCAAAGAATATATATATCTCAGAACCAATTTCCTTCATTCATATTAAGTCAAACACAACAGCATTCTCGTCTTTGGCTATATTTTCAAATTCAAATGGCCTTCTATCCTCACTACCCTGCACAGCTCTGCAGATCTCTCTGGGTCTCCAGCTCTATGCAGCCCTATGTAGGTCTATGCCGGTCTCTCTATTAACACCTTTGAGGCTTATTTTTATATAAAATTACTAATGGATCGATTCAGATTCCTCAATGAATCAAAAAAACTCTTGGATTTCCAAAAGTCCTAAATTTAGCCTAATCCCCAGATAAACTGAAAATGACTATCTCTTCATATTCCTAGCTAATCGACTTCCCCTCATGTTCTCTAGTGATTTGGGAACATTTAAAATTTCTCACTAAATTCATTTAAAAACCACTCAAATATTAACAATTTCATAAGAAAGAAAAACATGAGACCCCCCTATGTCTATTTATATACAAAGTATTGTCTTGAGCTTAATGCCCCTACCTCACTTTAATCAATCAGAAACCTGCTCAAGCCTTCCATAACAAGTAGAAATAGTAGAGGGGAGAGTGGGCATCCAGAATCTGTCTGTTCTCCAGAAATGAAAATTGTTCAAGGGAGATATGTTCAGATAGAATGGGCTTGAGTCTGCTAGCAATAATTTTGGCCATGATCCTGTAAATGAAGTTACACAGGGAAATAGGGCGAAAGTCCTTAAAGGAGGAGGGATGGTTAGACTTAGGGATGAGGGAAATGAAAGTAGAGTTAAATGCATCATATAAGTGACCTGTACTCTGGTTTCTTCCACCACCTCCAGTAGCTCTTGTCCCAGAAGATCAAAGAAAGGTAGGTGAAATTCCACTAACCATCCATAAGGGCCAGGGCTTTTGTCCTTCTTGAACCATTTGAGAACTTCCTCAAATTCTCCCATTGTGACTGGATTGAAAAGTTCCTCTACAGAGTCCTAGTCCACAAACCTAGGGAAGTATCCAACGACCTTGATGGTTTCTGCCAGCGTGGCTCCTTGAGGGGCTTTAAAGAGGTTTCTGAAGTGTGAAGTGCCCAAGTTGGCCAGTTGTTCAAAGGATGTAGCTGAAGTACCATCCACATTTTCAAGTTCCCAAATGGTATTGATGGACCTTCTACCTCTGGCATATTGCTCAAGTAATTTAGTATTTTCATCCCCTACTTTTAACCCGGCCTTTGAGTCTCCAAGTTTCTTCCATGAATTTGAGGATTTTGAGGCGGTCAAATTCCAATTTGATAAGGTGATCCTTGGTAGCATCAGATGAAAACCCAAAATTATTGGGATCCTCAAGTAGTGGGGCTTTCTCCTCTGCTACGCCTATGTGTGGCAGCTCTTATATTTTTCCACATGCCTGCAATTTATTTGGGGCTTTCTCCTGTGCTACGCCTACGCGTGGCAGGTCTAGTATTTTTCCACATGCCTGCAATTTCGGACAGCTTGAGTAATGAAACTCCTTCAAAGCCAACCTCAAATTTTCGATACCCGCCAATTCTTCCATCTCAGAGCACTCCTGAATATCTAAAACCTGAAGCTTCACCAGCTGCACCAACCCTCATATGTTCCTGAGATGTTTTCATTCACGTGCATATAACTCTTCCAAAGATGTCAATGTCTCCAGGCTTGGAAACTACTCTAGTGGCTGACAACCACTTATGTCCAATTGTTGAAGCTTTGCAAGACTAAAAGGCCCTCCTATTTTTCTCAATACACCATAGAACTGCATCTGTAGCATTATTACTGATGCTGGCAATGCTCCAATCTCCACCAAATAATTACAATACTCAATCTTTAGGTGTTGAATGTTGAGGCAAATACCTTCAAAAATTAATAGCTCTAATACCCAAGTTTCGTACAGCTGTAAGTTTTCAAGCCAAACCATGCAGTTGTTAATGAAATACTCTGTTGATATCTCCGTTCCTGTTTCTAAATTAAGAATCTCCATCTTTTTTCTCTGTTTCAACTGTTCAACCGAATAGGGCAAACATTCCAAACTCCTGGAGATCATAGAGTTCCTTTAATGTCGTTAGATCATAGAGTGAAGGCGGTAGCTCTTTCAAAAAAGGGCTTCCCAATTTTAATGTTTTCAAATGGCCTAGCTCTCTGATATGATCTCTTTGTATCTCTTATAAGCTTGTGCCCAACAAATTTAGGTCTTCTAAGGATCATTGGATTGCTACTTGGGGAGGAAATACCTTCATTTTCAGACAAAATGAAAGGTCTAATTATACAAGTGTGGTGATATTTCCAAGCATTCCTTGAGGGATGCTCAACTCAGAGGAGCTTTCCAAACAGAGATGCTCAAGTCGAATAAAATTCCCAAGTGAATGTGACAGCTCTTGCAATTTGGAGCAATCTGCCAGAAAGATTCTTAAGTCTAATTAAATTTCCAAATGAATGTGGCAGCTTTTGAAACTTGCAGCAATTTTCAAGAAAGAGATGCTAAATTCTAATTAAATTCCCAAATGAATGTGGCAGCTTTTGCAAACTGTATCTCCCAGACAAGTCAATATATTGGAGGTCTGTAAGATTGCCAAACGAGTCTCGCAGAAATATCATGTTTCTTTCATCTCTCAGTTCAATCTTTTCTAGGTGCTGTAACTGTCACATAGACTTGGGAAACTGTGAAATGGGAACATTAACAATCAACTCCCTCAACTGCATTGGTGCCTACAAGGATATTAATCTTAACTCTCAGATATGATTATTTTCATTTAGAAAACCTGGCTATCTCCCCACTAATTTTGTGCTTGCTGGTACAAGAAGATAATTTAATTTGGAACATTTAAAAATAAACACAAAACTTTGCTTTAAAATGAAGATGTACCTCAGTTTCACTTTGCCAAAATGTTTGTAATGGTTGTTCCCCTATCACTTGCAAAACCCTTAACTTATTTATTGGAAGCCAGTGAGGGAGGATGGAGTGGGTATTAATATTAACTCTCAGATATGATTATTTTCATTTAGAAAACCTGGCTACCTCCCCACTAATTGTGTGCTTGCTGGTACAAGCAGGGAATTTAGTTTGGAACATTGAAAAATAAACACAAAACTTTGCTTTAAAATGCAGATGTACCTCACTTTCACTTTGCCAAAATGTTTGTAATGGTTGTTCCCCTGTCACTTATAAAACCCTTAACTTCTATATTGGAATCCAGTGAGGTAGGACGTAGTGGGGAATTTTATTCCAACAGAGCCATATGAGATCAGGTGAGTATTGCATGCGAGTAAATATGCTCTCTAGATTTGGATGATGAATGAGATCAATGCAAAAATGAGAAAGATGAAACCTATTGGAGTATTTGCTTACTGTAAAGTAAATTGGTGGTGTTGTGACCAAATATATTGATATATACAGTGGAGCTCAGCTCAGTGGCCAATATAAGTTGTCTTGTGTCGCTAAGTAAAGAATCGTGGCATCTGGTCAGTGGTCCATTCGATGGGCATGGGAATTCATGGAGGTATTATGTTATGTTGGCCAGTACAGAGTATTTCATGGAGTTATTCTGTTATGTCGGAAATAGTAAAGGATGAAGACAATGAAGATATCCCAGGTGAACCATTGTCCTCTCAAAAGGAACCAATACACTATTCGATGATTTCCTCAGGTTAGAGTCTAGGTGTCCTTTGGAATATTTTCTTATCGGGCTGAGAGCTCTTGTGACTTGCATGAATATAAATACAATTTTCTTTTGGAAATTCCTTTGACTATCACTACTTTTTCCTTTTCAAGTTTTTCAATCTATTCTAACATTAGATCCAAACAAGAAGCTGCACATGGAGTCCAAAATAAGAGTTGTGTATTTGTGCATCAGGAGTTTGCTAACAACCATATATTTAGGAGCAGTGTTGGTCACAATTTGAACAACATGCCTCATCTCTACCTCCTACACACTGGACTAAAGGGGGTCACACAACGATGAAACATTCTTAACTTGGTGTAAACGAATGTACAGATTTAAGAAATAACACGACTCCAGGGCAAGAAAAAAAGAAATTGAAATGGCTATATTTTTGCTTAGTCGAATCATTATACTTGATTCTTGAACCTGTCTTTGCCCAGAAAGCATAGTGCTTGCTAAGAATTTTGTTCATATGCTTGCTCTGACTCTGAAGAGTCTCAGAAGAAGGGGTGTTAAACCCCTGGCCTCATATAGCAGTAGGATCAACCATGGCTTGTCAATAAGGGGATTTGCCAACATTGAAAGATAAGCCTTGATATAACTAAAAGTCGCCTGGCTTTATGAGCCTGTTTGCAAAGTCTTCATTCATTTAGTGTTGTCCAAGCTGGGTTGAGAACCAGGTAAAGTACAAGATGGGTTGGGACACATTAATATTAATAGGGGTACTTGTGCTATCAATAGCAGAAGAAGGACTTGATTGATTTTAGCCATTAATTTTTGTTTCTTATTTTTGTAGCTTTGATGGCCTCTAGATTGGCAGTTATCTCTGTAGACACATTTTTGTAGGGTTTTATGTCATGGAAAAGGATTTTTGTGAGGTGCTACATCAAAGGGTTTATTCTCCCACTCATATGTTTACTGTAAAAATTGGATTGAACCTTATCTTGCCAAGGTCTTGTCACAAATACACAACTCTTATTTTGGACTACATGTGCAGCTTCTTGTTTGGATCTAATGTTAGAAGAGATTGAAAAACTTGAAAAGGAAAAAATAGTGATAGTCAAAGGAATGTCCAAAATAAAATTGTATTTATATTCATGCAAGTCATAGGAGCTCTTAGCCTGATAAGAAAATATTCCAAAGGACACCTAGACTCTAACCTGAGGAAATCATCGAACAGTGTATCGGTTCCTTTTCAGAGGACAATGGTTCACCTGGGATATCTTCATTGTCTTCATCCTTTACTATTTCCGACATAACAAAATACCTCCATGAAATACTCTGTACTGGCTGACATAACCTCCATGGGATACTCTGTAAATGCTATGTGCATGCTGCTCCAAGAGTCATGAGTTCTCCTAACAGAATTTTATTTTTCTCTTATGAGCACTATTCTATTATACCCATATTGAAATTTCCTAATTGGGTGCATAACAACTGCAGAAATTGACAATCTATATTGAGTTTTCTAGACCTATTTTTTTTTTTCTGCATATGTATGCTTGGCCATGGAATAAACAGGGAAATATTATGTGGGTGTAAAGATGTTTAAGCTGTTATTGATGACAGATCCTTTGCCTCCTGGTCCTATACTTGTCATGACTTATAAAAACCATGGTCTGGTATTGATGTTAGGTTGTCACATTTTGTAATAGGTTCCCCTAATTATCGTTGCAATTTCCATACAAAATGGTCCAAGTTTTTGACCAAATATTCTCATGTGTGTCCTATTCCAAACATAATTTAAATAATTTGATTTGGATAATCCCATTCAAATTGTAGACATAATTTAAGATGATGTATTGCTTACAAGTCTTCAATGACTGGACAAGCAGCTGACACACATGAGAATATTGAGTCAAAATATTCTTTGAATCACTTAATTTGGATATTCCAATCAAAACTATAGCTAATTTAAGCTGATTTATTGTTTATAACATTTCTAGATAAGTAGCCGTCATTGTCCTAATAGTAAATCTCCAATTTCTATGTCAATTCCTACAAAATTTCCACCAGCAACGCTCTAAAATTTCTTCCTAGTCACACTAAATTTAGATAAAAGAAACTGGAGTTGTACGTAATATATAGAGACCTATAATTACTGACCATTCTTCGAAGTCAAACTTGTATGGATTGTAGCTTTAAGAATTTCATACCAAATACTATGAAATTTTATCTTTTGGTAGCCTCAAGTGTGTTATTTAACGCATCAGATATCACAAAATTATGTTCAGTCAATCAAAATTTATTTGCAATTTATGTGAACTTACTATTTTTTACCGTTCTTGAAAACTATATTAGAACCTAACTTGTACTATAGCTAAGAGTGATGAAGAGTTACTCTATGAATTAGGAAAATATCTCCCAATAACGTTAATTTATTTGTGTGAGAACTACAACAATCTCTTATATACTACAGTTTCTCACTAATTCACCACTGGGGCCTTGGTTCAGAAGTGAGGTCAACGAAATGTTATGTCATCCATTAGGTTTCCATTCCCTCTATAGTTTTCCTTGTTTTCCTCACCTGAATGCGATGGCAAAAAAGGGATGAGATGGGTGCAAGTCTTTCGGTGATTTTGCCAAATAGATAGCCTTTAGTATTACCATTGGATCTGGGTGATTTTGTGAAATAGATACCCTTTAGTCCAACCATTGGATCTGGATCTGAAGAATGTCTTCATTGCATGTATTTCAAAGCAACTTCCAAAATAATTTTTTTGCTCTTATTTCTCTTATGAGATCAACTCCTGATTGATGTTCCATTTACTGATACAAGTGATCCCTGATATTGACCTTATGGATGACACAAATATCAACGTTTTAGTTTGATATGGTAAGTTGATTTTAGATGATGCATACCTGTTTTGGTAAAATTAATGGAATTGGTTGACACGCTATAGCCTATATATCGTATGCTAGTTTCAACTCCTAGAAGTGTATACATTCATTAAGGCTTTTTGGATGCATCTATTGGACATTCTGCTTTAATTTTCTAGTTTGATCCATTGAGGCGGTCATCAAGAAAAAAAAATATTTCATATCTTTTCCTTTTATCTTCGTTCAAAATCACTATTCAATGGAACCAAAGGGTCAAATTATTCACAGAATCAATGAACAGTATGAGAGATGGCCCACATCTCTCTCTCTATATATATATATCCCTTTTTCCATTAACATGACTTTGATATCATGCATTTGTAATTTATTGAGATAATCTTTCAACCAGACATACTGCACACGGTGTGATCTTATTGTTGGGGTGTAAAGTGAGCCGACTTGTTATGTTTCTTGATTACAAGACAAATAAAATGTTATCCTCCAATCTGTTGGCCTGCTCTTTTGATGTGGTTTGAAAAAATTATGATAAAAGTAATAGATGGCATCTCACATTTTTTATTTGGGATGGGCAATGGTTGGAGCAGAAATGCAATATACAGGTTGACGCTTCTTTTGTGGTTATGATTTTCAAACATTTACAGATCACTGAGCATCCTTTATTCCTTCCATTTCAGTACTTGAATGCTTAGGTATTTTTCTTTGTCAAACTTGTGCGCTTAGCTTATGGCAAGTGTAAGGCGTTGCTGCATTTCCTTCTAATAAAATGTTGAGTTCAAAATTGAGAAACCTATCAGTTTTCATTTACAATTGGAGATATATTTGATCGATGCAGAAAAATGTTAATTGCCTCGAAAGTTCATTTTTAAATGGTATAATCGATCTCCACATCAGCCCTAATCTTTTAGGCCCTAGATTAAGTTGAATTTATTTTATAGAAGGTGTTATCAACCTTTTTATGCTTGTCCATTTGCAAAATATTAAAATCCAAAGATAAACCATGATAAGATCTGGATGTGTATTCATTTAAGCAGGAGTAAGTTTGTCACTTTAACGGTCACTTGCATATCAACTCTTCATTTATGTGTTTCTTGGTTTTGCCTTTTTAATTTCTAATTTTATATGCCTAACTATTATTTGCTGACATGTTTTATCTTTAGTTCTACTAGTTTAGGGTGCCTTGGTTATCCAATCTTGATGTTAGGTTGTCATTTTGAAGCATTTCCGATTCTCTGCTCTGTGCATGCTTCTCCAAGAGTCATAATTTCTCCTAGAAGAATTTTATTTTCTCTTATGATCACTATTCTATTATACCCATATTGAAATTGCCTAATTGGTGCATAACAACTGCAAAAATTAACCATCTGTATTGAGTTTTCTAGTTTTTTTCTGCATATGTGATCCTAGCCATGGAATAAACAGGGAAATCTTATGTGGGTGTAAAGATGTTGGAGCTCTTATTGACGGCAGATTATTTGCCTCTTGGTCCTATACTTGTCATGACTTATAACTCCTCACATAATTCTTTAAAGGGTGCTAGCTCATTGGAAGAGCACGTGCCATGCAAGAGGTTGGTGGTTCTATTCCACTGTACCTTAACATGAATTATTCAATGATATTGTTGATT
Organism: Pinus albicaulis; assembly: GCA_034641835.2. Lineage (NCBI taxonomy): Eukaryota > Viridiplantae > Streptophyta > Pinopsida > Pinales > Pinaceae > Pinus > Pinus albicaulis. The sequence goes on from JAXQQM020072903.1 coordinate 25,359, forward strand.
TTTTTAATTAAATGTTTTATATTGATTTATTTTAATGGTTAGATATTTTTCTGGATTCACTGTTTTATATTGTCTCTACAGAGACAATAGATAAGATTAAAGACATTGTCTCCATAAAGACAATATGTCTTTAATTCCAACTATTGTCTTTGGAGAGACAAAAATGAAATTGTCTTAAGACAATTTACCTAGAAATTGTCTTAAAACCCCCTTTGTGTTGTAGTGCAACTACCGTGTCTCTGGAGAGACAAAAATGAAATTGTCTCTAGAAAGACAAAAATGATTGTGTTATATATTGTCTTGACTATTTAATTTGAGACACCCGCTTAAAGACAATATTTAACACAATACACAAGTTTTCTTTTGTCTCAAATTAAGACAATTTAGTCAAAAATTGTCATAAATATTGTCTTAAAACCCCCTTTATGTTGTAGTGTTGTAGTGGTTGCTTCCACGGTGAAGCTGCTTCCATGGTGAAGCGCGGGCGGGCAAATATATTCCATAGCGGTTGCAGAAGACGGCCTTATGTACACCCGCTCCAACAGCAAAACCATAAGGGTATCGAGACACCCGGATTTCCCACAACATAGTTGTCTCAAGTCCGGGTCGGGCAACGTCAAGGCTCTGCTTGTTGCGGGCGATCAAATTTTGAGCGCTCACGGGGACAACAAGATACGTATCTGGCGCCGCTCGCGCTCGCATCCGAACGCCCACATTCGCGTGGGCACGCTCCCCAGGTTGAACCTATTTTACAATTTTATGAGGCCCTTGGTAACCGACCATGGCACTGGCAGGGTGAAACACTTGGGTTCTGTGACCTGCCTTGCTTATAATGCGACCGACGATTTGCTTTACTCGGAGTCGTCGGATAATTGCATCAAAGTGTGGAATGTGTCGGAGTGGAAGTGCATCGAGACTATCGAAGCCCACAACGACGCCGTCAATGCCGTTGTTGTGCGGCACGACGGGTTTCTCTTCACCGGATCCGGTGACAGCATGGTGAAGGTCTGGAGGCGGCCGAGTCGTTGCCGAGTGAAGCACAAGTTAGTGATGACTCTTAACATGCAACGATCTCCCGTAAAAGCCCTCGCCCTCGGTCCGGATGCTTCACCCATTTTGTACGCGGGATGTTACGATGGATATATTCATTACTGGGAAGAAGACCATTTCTCCGACCGAATATTGCATTACTCCTGTTTCCTTCGGGGCCACCTTCACTCCGTTCTCTGTCTCCAGACCGTTCGCGATCTTCTATTCAGTGGCTCTGCTGATACAACGATTCGTGTCTGGAAAAGGGAAGCGGGCGGCACCGGAATATGTTACATTGCAGTGATGGAGGGGCACAGCGGTCCCGTGAAATGCATAGCTGTCACTATCACGGATTTCCAGGTCAATTCGTTTATCGCTTACAGTGGAAGCCTCGACGGAATAGTGAAGATCTGGATGGATCGTTTGAAAAGTACCATGGATTCTCGTCCTACCTCACCACTACGAATAAGTTAATGGCCCCAAGGTTCAGTTTACATGGCGACCACCATTCCAATTGTACCTTAACATTATGCTCCTCATGTTTATCTGGAGTCCAGGAGAATCCATATAGTGGGGCACATATGGAGTTGTATTTAATTTCAACATGTTTTGTATTAATCTTGACGTTAGCAAATATAATTTTTCTTGCGACTGAAAAATATGTCCTCCTTTATAACTGGCGGTTTGCAGCGTATAAGTTGATAATGTGATAAGCTTGCGGTGCGGCGCATTCAAACCTAAAAATAAAGGTTGGCATATTTTTTGCTTTTAACGCTGTCCATCGTTATCAAACTTTCTGCAAAAATGAAGGTTGACAATATTTTTGCTTTTAACGCCGTTCATCATAATCAAACTTTCTTCACGGTGAAATTATAACCCTTGGGACGTGTATGTTTCAATTGAGTCAAAATTGTTGCTAACGAGATTATCCAGTTGTGGCAGTTGTAAACAGATTTGGTATTATATCTTCGAGATGGTAAAATTCGATGCTCTTTCATTTATATTGAGATATATATTCGTCATTGTATATCGACATATATATTCCGTATTGTATATTATATTCCGAGTTATATATTCAGTATAGCACATAACCCTTGGGATGTGCATGTTTCAATTGACCCAAAATTCTGGGTAACAAGATTACGAGTTGTGGCATTTGTCGTACAATGACTAGGTGATTAGGTATTATATATTCAATAAGGTAAAATTCAATCCTCTTTCATTTATATTTAGATATGTATATTTAAGCATTGAATAGTTTTGCACTTTAACCGGTGAGGTACAATTTGATTATTAGTATGAACAAAATTATTAGATATCAGTTAATAATATTTATTTAATAATATATTAAATATGATAATATTTAAAATTATAAAAAATTGATTACTCTCGCAATGTATATGGATAATAAATAAATAATTTATAATATTTTAAAATGATAAATTTAATTTTATATATTTGTTAATTGTATATTTATTTTAATTGTAAATTTTCTAAATATCAAGAGAGATTACATTTTTTTATATAAATTCTTTTTCATCATTTGTTTAAAATAGATATAAACTAATTTTTTCATTAAGAACAAAAGAAAAATGAGCTTGTTTGAATTCTAAGAAGGAATAACATCTTTATGGTCTCAAACCTCTCCACATCATTTGATTTTCTCTCAGCTCTACTAAAAACCCCACTCCAAAGGTGTTGAATTATCCCTTGCTTGTGTGGGAAACCCAATGTGGGGGTAACAAGTCATCTATTAAGTTTAGAATCCAAGAGCACTCTATTGATGTTAATCATAATCGTTCATTTATATTTAAGACTCTCGTGAGTTTGTTAAAATAAATGACTACCACCTAAGAAAGTGTAGGGAGGCTACTGAAATTGAGAAGTGTGCCAACAAGATTAATAGAGAAGATGGTTGGAAAATCAACAAAATATGGATTTTAGCTCTTGCATCTAGGTTTTGCATTTCTTCCCCCACCCCTATCCCTTCTTTTGCATGGTTTTGTTTACTTGTTCCCCCTTACAACTAGTATCTCCATATATTAAAAGATTCCATTTCCGCCATCTTAGTGATGCTGTTTGGAGGAAAATTTAGACGAACCACCTTTGGCTGAAGCTAGCTTCTTTCCTTTGGTTATTAGGTCGGTGATGCATTGTGACATGGGACCAACTAAGGAGGAAGGATACCTACTTCCTTCGCCATGTTAGTTGCGTTGGAACAGTGAGGAGACCATGGACCACATTTTCAATACGTGTCGATATGCGAATTACGTATGGGGAAAAGTACATGCTACGTTTGTCTCCTCTGATAAAAATGGCGAAAGTATTGGGGAAACTCTAGAACACCAGAGAAACGGCCTCGAAAAAAATCCTCTGGTCAACATAAGGTAGCTCCCATTTTTCTTCTACGTGCCTTATGGAAAGAAAGGAACAATATAATTTGACGCAGGAATCCATTGAGGTGAATGAAATTTTTCCATCTATCAGATTAAATATAAGGTAAACTATCCTCAGTGAACTCTAGATGCAGGAAGATTGGAGAGTGAATCCCAAAGAAGCTAAAATTGTAACTTTTCTTGACCTTTATCCCTCTCTGATTTCCAATTGGTCCCCTGTACCCCCCAAGCCTCTTCATCCTTGACCATTATCTATCCTTTTCTTCCTCCCCCCCCTCTAGAGCATTTTGTTAAACTTAAGTTCGATGGTCCATCCAAAGGTAGCTTGGGACAACGTGGGATACGAGGGCTCTTATGAGACTCTGAAGGTATAACTCTAAGGATATTCTCAATTAATTGTGGGTGCACCAACAATAACATGGTACTATTTATTACCTTGGAATGAGGGTTGATAGTGGAAATTGAAGTCATATATAACAAGCTGCATGTAGAAGGATATTTCCAACTAGTAACATTTACTATAAAAAAAATCCTATTTGGAACCTCAGTGGAAAGGTTGTCTAGAAGCTAGAGATTCGAGTGTATTATTGCTCACGTGAAAGCTCATATGATTAAATTTTGGTATGTTCTTTCCTATCATGTAAGATAATACAAGAATAAGGTAGTGGAATTTATAGCCAATCTAGGGACTTAGAATTATTCGTTGCTTCTAAATGAGGTTTGGATTGGCGAGGGGATGAGAAGATGGCAAGAATCATTCCAAGCTATTTTGGAAAATGAAAAATATTCCTTTCTAGGGGTAGAGGATCATCGAACAAATGGGATCAGTGGGGGAGCTTACCACCACACTGGCCTCCAACATAATTAAGAGGGGGGCGTGGTGGTGTGCCACCCTCATGCATTCAAACATGTGATCATACACTAATTCAATTCATGGATTCCTTGGATCTGGAGAGTTCATCATGCTTCGTTCAACAAATATGTCAGATTAATCACCTTGGTTTCTTATTTACGTTGTATTATGGGAGAGTTCCCTCCTCTGAGTGGAGGTTATCAATAGTTGGGATGGTAATATAGTGATTCTTTCTCTAGGATGGTTGTAGATTGTTTCATGATTTGAACTAGTGTACTACACCTTATATTTCTACTGAGGTCTACAACACTTCCTCTACCTTGCATTTATGTGGTGGATTCATCTCAAAAGGTGAAGGAAACAGCTAGTCTGCAAGTCAGAAGGCTGAAATAGGTCACAATGTTGAATCTCTAGGGGGGATAAAGGTTTGTAAGTAATGAAAAATGGGTATTGCACCTATGTTAAAGTGATTCAAATTGATGTACCCTAATATCACTAGATAATACTTATTCCTTGGCTTTTTGAATTGGGCCCTACCTACTTCTTGTTGTACTCAAAGTGATTAGCATTATGTTGTGGTGGTTTTCCTTTGCAAGTTTTTAGTCATTCCTCTCGATGATTCAATTTGTTTATGTTTTTCAGATTTGGACTTTGCTAATTCCTATGCCATATATATGGTTTGGAACGGGCCTATGAGTCAGTTGGCACTGACGTATTTTGTTTTTGTGGAGTTTCTAGTCTTAGACTGGTGGTCATGTGTGGAGATAGACAATAGTTTTTTCCACTGTACTTAAAAATATATAGTGTCACTTTCGTTGCTAATATAATTCTAGTTGTGAGAGATGAGGGATTCTTTCCTTGTAATATGTGGAACAATTTGTGGGTGTCTCCTTGTTTTTGTCTTACCTTCGTGATCACAAGAGCTATTATGCCTTGTAAGCGTATTCAAGGGAACTGTGGAGCAGGGGCCAATACAGTAGGTCTTGTGTGAACGTGTAGGAATAGGATGTTTCTACAACCTTTCAGATTGTGGCCCCTCAAAACACCCATGAGGACATTTGGAAGCTGGAGAATCATGTCACCAAATACCTCATTACACACTTAGATCCTGAATTGGTAGAATATTTTTCTCACTCACTTCCCCAACCTTGACATACTAGGGGAATAAAGAACCAATAATAGCAGTCAATCACCCTCCATTGGAAACTCAAGGCACTTTTGAGTCACGACAAGTTGGACATTCGATTATCCCTCATGGAATAGCATATCCATTGTGAGTTTAAGATTAATGAGCCTCTTCGTACAAGGGGTGAATACCAAACCCTAGTGGCTTTTATAGATCCTTGAATTGTATGTCATTCCATGGGTTTTATTGTAGCTCTTTTGGATATATGATTTCCTTTTTTCAGGTTTTATTGTTACATGTTTACTATTTTGTAGTATCATAGTTTTATTTAGTGGTGGTCTCTTGATGTGGCTTCCAAAATGGCAAAGTGAGCCCCATATTTTGTTTCTTTTGATTGTGAGATATGGTTATGAGATATGTAACTTGAAATTTCCAAAAAATACAAGCAATTTACCAAAAAAATAATATCCCTCATCTAAGAATATATTTGCATACTTTTTCATTAATGTGTCATATATATTATTATATAATATGTTAATATGCACATCTCTTAACAATTAATAATTTATTATTATTTAACAAAATACCTTAATTGTAATTAACAAATATTTCTTAAATACCTTGTATTTAATTATTTATTTATAATTATTATTTTGGTCTGAATAATTAAAACTAATTTAGTATTTTGTTTTTAGTTTTAATTATTTTATTTTTAATGAGTAATTTTAGGATAAATAGTTATTATTGATTATTATTATGCTAATATTAATTAATTTAATTCCTATTAATATTAATTAATTTAATTCCTATTACTAAATTTTTAGATTTAATTATTTAATTTTCCAACTGTTACCATTTCCCTGAATATTTAATTATAGTTGGTTTACTTTATTTTAATTATCTCCATATGTTCTTATTTTTAATTTGTTTATAATGAGTTTTTTTCTATATAATTAGTAACTAATACTATAATTTTTTTTTTTTACTTCCTTTATAATGATTTTTTTTTTAAATAATTAGTAATGAATATTATGATCTTGAATCGTGATGATTATGTTTCTTATTAATTATCAATTTTTATAATAATGAATTAATTTCAAAAAATATTAGTGATTTCCATTAAAATAAAAATTATATATTTTAAAATCGAGTAAATAGCATTGTAATTGGATGTCCAATCTATCATAGCAAACATGATTATATCTATATGTAATCTACGAGAATGTAAAAAACTATTTTAAACAACTCTAAAATAATTAGAAAAATGATAATAATAAGTATGAAACCATAATCTAACTATAACTCAGTACAAAAAGAAAAACTGAAATCTCTGTAGCATATAGACTCAATTCTACTGACTAAACTGTGGATCATGTCAAAACTGAAAAATCCGTAGCATATAGATTCAATTCTATTCACTAAATTGTGGATCATGGCTATAATAATTTTGGGTTTTATCAGTTTTATTTCTTTATTATTATTATTTATTTAATTTGTTTTTCTGGATTTAATTTATATTTATATTATTTGTTTTTTTTAATTTTATTTTCCATTTGTTATATTGTTTGACAATTTTTTGACTTGGAAGTCCTTACATATATAATTAATGAGAATTATCACATTTCCTTCACCATTTTCTTCACATTTGACGGTTCAAAACGTCTAAAAGGAAATATTTCAATAAAATGGATTTCAAAAATATGTTGCAAATAAAATAATTTTTTTAATAATTTAATATACATATCAATTCATATAAATATTAATATGAATAAATAAAAAAATGATAATATTTTAATATAAATATCATATTATAATATATCTATTTAAATATAATTTTGGGTTATTTTTATATATTTCACATACAAAATTCAAATTACATATCATTGTTAGAGCTTGATGAAAATTTCTAATTTTTTTAATAATCTTTGAAAAAAAATCAAACAAGCTAACATGATTAAATGTCACCCTTCAAAATAGAGTAGTATATGACTCCATTGGTGCCATGTCTCATATATATCATTAAAACTGCATAGGTATACCCTTTATAAAGTTATAGATTTTTGAAAATTATTATAGCATTTGTTGTTTTAGTTGACCAAAAGCTATGGATTGAGTGTTTAATAAACTATGAGTTAAGAATATAACTTTTTTTAATTAGTTTTTCAAAAATATGTATTACATTTTTTTAAATATATGTATTACATTTTTTCAATGTGAATTACTTCAGAAAAATGTTACCCATCTTCAACTTTTTTCCGATTCTTTATCTCAATAGAAACTATAAAATTTGTAGTGTCTTTTTTCCACTTAACAAGACTCCAAGTACAACGATCTCAATTAAAGATGAAATTTGGATATCCATATCTTCCACTCTATTTCCACATAAGGTTTAGATCCTTGATCTTAGTCGTAATCATTATTATAAACATGGGAACATCTCTATCAAAGAGTGATATTGATGCACTTTGTTAGTTTGAATGAGATGAATATACTTGGTTTAAAAGTGAGTGTAAATTAATGATAATTACTAAATATGAGTAACTAACCATGTAAATTTGTGGAACAATAATATTTTCAGTTGGTGGATGATTCCATATACTTATTTAAAAAAATTGAAGATGATATTCAAATGTGTTATAAGTAAGATACAAAATATAATATTTTGTTAAAAAATATTTTTTAAAACGACATGTTATTTTCTATGTGAATATGTGAATATAATGTATGGGTTTTCATATTTATTAATTTAAAAATAAACTTTTTTCCCCAATATATAAAACAATAAAAGTCACAAGAAAAATAAAGAATTTGTACTTTATTTACAATTATAATATAGTGGTCAAAAATTGAAAAAAAAAATATTATAATTAATGAAATAACATTAAAGGTGGTTGTTGTAAGTCAACTAGAGTTATTGTTTCCTTTGTATTAACCCATGACACCCTCATACATGTCTACAACTCATCAGATAATCCCTAATTAATGTCCCCCCTTACTACTACTAATATGTTATATGAAAGAGGGTTAGAGTATAAAATCTTCCAGTATGGAAAAGTATATAATTCATTAATTAATAGCAATCTAAAACACTCAATTACCCACACTAATATGTTATATGAAATATAATTGGAGTATAAATGTGCTAGTAGGGAAATTTTTGGGTGTGAAAATATGTTATAGGAGATCCTGTGATAGTGGATTCATGCTAACTAGCTATCAATAATATTCTTATTATGAGTTATAATTAGCGTGTTAGTGTATTCCTTTTATATTCTTCCACAACTAAGTAATGTTCCACCCACTTCTATGTGCATTTAGCCATGCAATTATAATGTGTAACTTAGTTTGGACTACTTCCAACAACCAAACATAAATAAGTTCATTCATTTAATGTTGAAAGTAATGAATGTTAGGTATTGCGTGTACTTCCTCTATATGGGAAAAATCTAGTGTCAAATCTTTTCCTAAAGATTACACCTCCATTAGATTTAATTGGAAATAGAATGAATTTTCACTTCTCAACTAGACAAACTGATGGGAGCACTAAATTTCCCATGTCATAATTTTCTATGTTTTCTTCATACACACCTTGTATGTTATGTAAAAAAATGTTGATTCTAATGTCCAAAATTCATTTGCAAATTTCCTTCATAGCGTACCATACATTCCATTCCAACCAAATATACATAGAAACACCTCAAGTCACACTTTCCACCATCCAACTTCTTTATGCAATTGTTTTGATTCTCACCAAATTCAATCAAAAGGTTCAAAGCCATCTTGAAGTGTAATTAGGCATAATAAGGGTCAGTTATAGACAATACTTCATTTAGATAATAGTTGTATTTGATCATAATTTTAGATAAGCCTTTAATTTGACTATTCATCCGTACTCATATCCATAGAATATTGATATTTATTGATATTTAAAGCCAATATTTGTAGCATAATGAAAACCATTCACGAAATTGAAATCTACATATTTTAAAATAGGATCTAGATGGATTCTATTGATGCATTTCTTAAGGTGGAAATATGTAAATGTGATTTAGGATTTTTTCTATTCAATGGTGATACTATCATTAGAGATATTTTGAGGTAAAAAATTGGTGTCAAAACAAAAATGTACAACAAAAATAAATTTTATAAGAACTAATAGGATTGAATATGATAATGTCAACCATGAGATATAATTCATTATTTTTGGAGTAAAAAAGGTAAAACGATTAAAAAAAAAAGTAAAAAAACTTCTTTTCAACTTGTATTTGAAGTAATATTTCCACAATTTTACTAAAAATTTGAGTGCCAACACTTGTTGGATGCGAAATTTAATTTTTCATCCAAGGAGTACCCATGAGATTTGGAATTTGATGGGATTTTTTCCCACCATGGGGAATTTTACCAGTTTAATAAGCTTAGAATTGGTACATGAATTTTTTATATGTGATATGTTATAAATAATGCATGCCCTATTTTTAATGATTAACATTACCCTAATATTTACACCTGGAATGTATTAGACCAAATTCTGTATAATTTGTCAATGTGTGGTTATAAATATGGGTGTCAAGCCATTTGAGATTAAAGAAATGACAAGTGTGTCAATGATATAAATATGCTCGTATGGATTCCTAATGTGGAGCTCAAGGCCAAGGCCTAACTAGTTAATGGCTAGGTATGTATATGTTTGGAATACACTTACTTTGTACTGTATTATAGGCTTACCATAGTGCACTCAAATCTATATCATGGGAAAACGTTATTAATACCCCATTTTAAGTTGAATCGGGGGTATGAATATGTCATCAACTTATCACTCACCTATAAAGGCTATGCTGCATAACAGTGTCACTGGAGAACAATGGATGGAAGTGTTGTTTTGCAATTTGCACCAAATCTCTTAAAAGACATAAAATTTATGGCTCTTGAAGAATGATGTTACAACCATTTATGAAATTTTAAAGGCATTTCACTTTCTTAAATATTCAGTGGAAAACAAAAAGCGCATAGGAAAAATTTCACTACAATTTTAGTTAAAGAATATACAAATTGTATGGCATGGTATACAAATAATTGGTCATGAGAATATTAATGTATACTAAATATTATAATTCTTTGTGTCTCTATTTCATCTCTTTTTATTTAGTGTAGAAGATTAAACAGTTCAACTTTAAGGGAGAAGGATTTAAGTTTAATATATTTATGTCAAGTGCACAATTCTAATTTTCTTGTTCAGAATGCCGAAAAAAAATTAATCGAAATATTTACATCCAAGAATTTTTTTTTTTTGTGATTTTGTGATTTAGTTTTCCCCAGAGGAGGAATGGATCTGCCTGGAAAGACAAGTGTGGTAACATGCTAATAAAATTCCCTTTAGAAAGGGGGTTGGGATGTGGAGACTGAAGGTTCCAGAGCTACATCCTATGCGTGAACCAGAAGCTCATGCTGACAACACACTTGGCCTCATACTAGATCACCCCCATAGATTATGAAAACCATGTCATTATGATTATGACAAGAATGTCATTATCATTGTTAATCCCCTTGTGTATACCTACACTTCTATGTGAAACAATGAAAACTTTGGGTTGGACTAGTTTGTGTCTTTCAAGATCTACAACAATGTGTTTGTTCTTCTAGGATGCCCCTCCTCCTTTTCCCTATTTGATACTCAAAAACCTATCTGTGACATCGTAAGTTCCCACATCTATCGTAGTTCCCACATTTATAGTGGTTTGTGCATTTTTTTAGGCATCACAAGGTTGAGGATATATCCCAATTCCCCATATAGAGTTGTTACATGTATTCTCCCATCAATTTGGGACCCATAGATGAGCTCAATCTCCCCAAGCTATAGTTTTCATCTTATTCAAGTATTTACAGCTTTGGCGATGATCCCACCAATCCCAAGTGATTGAAATACAAAGTGGTGCTTCAGTAAAGCTACAGTCTCTATGTCACTTTCAAAAGTAAGCTTATACCAAGATTAAAAAAAAAATTACTTAATACATTTAATCTCATTTAAATTTTACATATACTCGATACACAAAGAAAATTATAATAATTGAATGAGGTTTAATGCTTCCATGTAAAGGGGCACATATGGAGTTCTATTTAATTTCAACATGTTTTGTATTAATCTTGATGTTAGAAAATACAATTTTTCATGCGACTCAAACATATGCCCTCCTTTATAACAGGTGGTTTGTAGTGCCCATGTATAAGTGGATAATGTGATAAGTAATGGTGTGCTTTGTTCATTCTTAATTTATAAAAATAAAAAAAGAGTTGATAATTTTTTTCTTTTAACGTCATTCATCACAATCAAACTTTATTCATGGTGAAATTATAACCCTTGTGATGTGTATGCTTCAATTGAATCAAAATTATTGCTAACGAGGTTATCCAGTTGTGACAGTTGTAAACATATTTGGTATTATATATTTGAGATGGTAAAATTCAATGCTCTTTCATTTATATTGAGATACATATTTGGTATTTTATATTCACATATACTTTTCATATTATATATTCAATATGTTACCACATAATATAATATTATATATATATATATATATATATATATATATATATATATATATATATATATATATATAGTATGGCACATAACCTTTGGGATGTGCATTAGTGATAAAATTCGAAGGGCAAGTCCTAATCTCAATTAGAAGGGAATATATTTATGTCGCTCTTCCACAATGAAAATCTTAAAAAAAAAACATTTCAATTGACCACAATATATTATTTTTACATTTCATTTTGAAAATGACAAAACCATTTTATCCTTATGTTAATAAAAGATTGTTACATATACAACAGTGAAGGAGGCTCCATCTTGCATTGCTTAAATATGTCATTGGCAATGCCAACATAAGTCTTGAAGACACTATTATAATAATTTGGATGGATCCCATCGGGATATAGGAGATTGGAAAACTTGGGGAGGTTAGAATTAGGGCCCATGGAATAGGATGGAAGTTGAGCAACACAATTAAGCATCTTTTGTGGGATCTATGTAGGGCCCATGGAATAGTATGGAAGTTGAGAAGCATGATTAAACATCTTATGTTACTATTGGTACTAGCACCCCCTTTGCTATTCCGCTCATAGTTTTGGGAATTTACTCTTGAAGTCAATGATGTGGGAAGAGTTTTCATCATTTAAAGGGAACTTGAATATGTTTGTACACCTGGTGAATGAATCTTTTTCCTCTATTAGAAAACATCAAAGGAGCTCTGGTTTTTTTTGGTGGAGAGATAATTTATATTTGAATAGTCTCTATTGGACAATATGAAAGGAGCTTTGGATTTTTTTGGTGGATAGGTAGTTCAGATTAATTCAAAGGAATATTCTACATCAAATATTCATAGAAAATATTTGAATGCAACTACTTTTGATTTAGATACAAAAAAAAATATCATACACAAAAATTGTGGTTAATCAGAACCAATATATTGAACAAAGGGTCTTCTTTTAGGTTAATCAAGTCTTGGAAGATTGTGGTCAACTAATATTGTTGGTTAAAATTTCTTCTATGTTATCATGATCATCCAAGGTATATTTCAATAGGCATAAATGAATCTCAAGGTTCATCACCAATATCAGGAAAAACAATTAAGGTATCTATTGAAGATTTTTTTAGTCTCTTAAATAATGGATCAGGGAAAATGGTATTGGAAAAAATATCAATGCATTCTTCCTATTCAGTTCCAATAAATCCCATAATTGCAGATTTTCATTCATGGTCTCAACGTGAATTAGTGGCCCTATCAAGTGCTTACATGAAACAACCTCCTTGTGCTAGTCCCTTAAAAAGGGAAAGACGATCTTAAGTTGTTCATCGTAATTTTTCTTGGGGCTGTGGATATTCCACATCTAAGTCCACTAGATGTTGCTTTTCCTGGATTCTGATATCCTCTTGAGCCATATGTAGTATTTTTTCTCATAGAGTGGATATAATATTTATCAAAAAATTGTATTGAGACACTTCCAAAAATGGTCATGACTCATGAGAAGAATAACAAAAGGAAGAAGGAAATTGACTGTTTTTTTCAAGAGGACACAATTACAAAATTCAAAAGCGCTGACACATGTCAAAATATTGAACAAAATTTCCCCCTGGAAGAATTCTGATGTGTCGGATTTTGTAATGTAATTTTGACTTTGTCTGACAAGGAGCAACAATCTCGAGGTATGGATTTTTCTTATAAAATATTTTATTATTATTTGAAACATTGCTTATAGATATGAATACAACATTGAAATTTTCAGCATGTTGGATAATTAGTCAAGCTCATCATGCAAAACCATGATGTTATAAGTTTGGCATTTAACATTTTGAAATATTAAAAACAAATAGTCAAAATCATTAACAACTTAGTATGCCATATATTATAAATCATCATTCCCTGTTCAATTTTGTTAATAGGGTTATGTCACATGATGATCTCTCTCCTCTGGAATTTACTTGTATTGAAGATCACCATTCTAAGAATAAGGAGTCATTTTCTCCAAAAATAACCCTAGCAAAACATTGAAAATGCATCAATGATATCCTTATATGCTTCATAAGAACATATGTTCTACTTCTAAATCATGTCTTGGGAGTGGTCATTTTTCTTGAAATTATTCACCAGTTAGTTTCATATCAAAGTATTTTTCTCATTTTGATCATTCAAGGGATGAATTTTTGAAAGATAATGGTTTAAAACAACATAAATATTTGAAATTTTACAAGAATTGCCTCACAAACTTTGAATATGAATTTTGAAGTCAAGTGCATGATGTTGTATAGGATCAAGTGTCATTTTGAAAGGTAACACGAGAAATTTTTTGATATTTATTTGGGAAACTTTTAGATTTCGACCTTCACCATTCATTATGGATGTCGAATTATTTATTTTTCTTGTGGTTGACTTGAATGTACCCATTGGTTTTACTTTGGGAAGAAAACTTCTCCTCATATTTTATTTCCCAAATAGAAAAATTGGAGAAGAGTCTCCATAATTGAGGTCTAGAGCAAGAAAAATAATGTCATATTGACTATATCTCTTATTCAACGTGGTAGAGAGATTGTAAAATTGAATACCCATAGACTAGGCCTCACAATTGGCATTCATACCCATTAGCATATTTTGTAGAAATGTGAAATATGGAATGTTCGAAGAAATGGAACCCAGGTTTTTTGAACCTGATTAGGGGGAATCCCAAAACCTTGGTTATTTTTGGTGTAACCTGGAGTGGAGAAGCAGGTCACATGTTGTTTTTAATCCACAGTATATGGTGCTCATTCACTTTCAAAAGATGTTTCACGCCCAACATTGGTGGGGATACAAGGAGACTCCAAAAGTGGAGGCAAATTTGGAGAATCGATATCACGATAACTTGATCTTATCCCAAACCCTATTTTTCCCCTTTTAGCTCTAAAATATTTCTAAAATATAATCACATCCCATAATACTTTTTCACCCTTATGAATTTAAAATATGAACAAAAAATAAACATATAGAAATCAACATATCTTAATAAAATTCAAATAAGAAAAAAATATGACAAAACATAAATACTTATACTAAAATTAAATGAAAGTTATTATTTATAAAATAAAAAGTAAATTCTAGCTTACATAAAAGGTATCAATGGAATTCGATCTTATAAATTTCAGATTTGACCATATCATTTTTCTATTGTCTATTTAAACTCTTTTGGAATGTTGAGACTTCCAATAATTGCACATCTCAAATCATTGGAACAATAGTCCCTTGACTTGGCTACAAAATTTATCTAAGTTAGCTTCTTCTTTCAGTTATAAACCTTTGAAAGTTGTGGTCCTCTAGCTTATCATATCTTGTGCGATATCCTGCAATGATTAAATTCAATATGTTAATGGTAAAATGCAATAAAAATTGAAAGATATTATAAAACAGAAAGTAAAAGTCAAATGGTATAAAACTCACAAAATTCACTTACCAAAATTGTTCTTTTAAGTGCTCGATAGAGTAAGAAAATGATAGTAATAAACACTGAAACTAACTAGTTATTTCAATTTATTCCCATAGTGGAAGAGCTTTTCAAATTTTCATCTCCTTCCATTCATCATATATTGCATTCCAATGTACCTCATTTAGAGAATGAGGTGTACTGAGAGAGAGAAACATTAACGTATCCAATGTTTTTAAATAAAGTTTTGATATATCATCATTTTCTATTCGATTTAATTTTGAAAAGCCTCTTTCACATATTGTTGTACTAGTCAAATAACAAGAATTTCTTGACATAGATGCATTAAGGATGGGAATATTTCAAACCATTCAATTTCACCTCCACATATATCCCATGCTCCAAACATATGCTTTGTTGGGTAATATTTATAAATAGTACATATAAACTAATCTATTTCACCCATACATTTAATGTTTTCCACAACAAGCAAGCCTCCAACACTAATTTTTTCACATAAACATGTCAACCATCTTCTTGTTTGGAAGGCTCTATCATCCATATCCTCATAATAATTATGAGGACTAAAAAACACAGCTGCATTGAAAATAGGCAAATATATGAACCTTGCATTGAGAGAGTCAATCACCTTCATTACGAAACCTTTTCCCAACATAATGCAGTCATATAGTGTCTCTTATCTTTGTGAATTTTGAAAACTATCAAACCTCAATTCATGTACATGTACTAGATGCATGCAATATGCAAACTCAAGAGTTCCTTGTTGTGTTTTACTTAAAAAACATGATATGTGCATTGCACTTGCCACAAATGTGCCTCCTAGAAATCGCTTCTGAAGAAATCTAATAGTGATATCCAAAGTTGTTCCAATAGATGTAATGTCAACATGAGCATCTTGAAACTTCTGATTTAGCTTATTTAACTCAATAAGCACATCAACAACTAAGTGGATGAAAAATTGAACTTGAAATATTGTAGCCATCTCATACATTTTTTTCTCCACTAACTCCCAATCTCTTAAAAAATAATGCTTGAGTTTAACGATTCCTTCCATGACTTTTCCTGTAGAAATCCAACTAATATAATGAATTTGTAACATTTTTAGCCTTGTGATTTGAAATGAATCCATTATCTCTTTCAATTCTCCATGTATTTTAGTAGATTTACCTAACCATGAATAGATCTTGTTTTCAAACTTATCAATAGCTTGCAACTCTACAAAATAAGATGAAGCATCATTTTTTTCTAATGCTTCTTGATGAGCTATACAATGGATATCTAATAAAGGAGTGGCATGTCGACGAAGCTTAGTAGATAAACATTCACGAATACCCCTCATGGATGATTCTCTATCAAATCCAAATCCAACTAACTTTGTCATGGATAGATTCATGTCTTCTAAAAGAGATGTCACAACATCATACATCGATTATGATGTTCCATCATTAATATGTAGAAAGTGTATGAATTTTGTAGCACATGGACCTCTTCCTTTATTTTTCAAATATGTAATATAAACAATCAAATTTTGCACCATAGTCCGATCAATGCTTTCATCAACTAAAACTGAGTAATATGGGGTTTGGAGAATCTCATCTTTTAATTGTCTCCAATATACCTCCTTAGTAGCTGCTAAAATTTCTTTACTAGATGTTGTATTTGTATATGTTGAGTATTCATCTATTAAAGGCACATGAGGAGTGTTTTTATACCTGTTCAAGTCACAAATTGACTTATACACTTCCGAAGGTAAATCATGTATTGCAACAAAATACATGTTCTCAATAATAGATATAATTCTCTCTTTCTAAGCATCAACCATTAGCTCTACTTGTTTTGTAATTAGAAGAGTACTGTGTTTTCTTTCTCACTCTAAAAGTTGCAAAGAAAATTTATGAGCCTTTGATGTTGCATGCATGTTTAAAGAAGTAACTTGAATAGTTGTGCTTCCATATTTAGCAAATGGAATTTCCCTTTTAAATTTTACACAGCATGAAAATTTTATCCTTTCAACACCATTACAATATTTTACAGCATAAGCCCATGGAAATATCATCTTCCATTTGGACTTGAATGTTATTTTGTACCTCTTGTATGTCGGTTTATTTTCATAAATGTGTTGTTGATTAGATCATTGAGAGATACCAAATGCATCGGCAAGTGAACGTTGTTTCAGATCCTTTTTTGGGCGACTAAGAGGTGGCATTTTATACCTATAAATCATAATCAATCAGCAAAACAAGAAATATAAAAATATAGATAAATATAAAAACACACAGATTCTTTGAAAGAAAGATAGTCGACAACAAAATTCATATAAAAACTAATGAAATGAAAAGCAACAAATAGATCTCACACACAAAGGTTTGTTGATCATTGAAATTAAAACTAACATTGATCTTCATGGAAGGTTACACACAAATTCATCACCAGAATGGAATTTCTTCTATAACAAGGAATATCTTAAAAAAATTTCAGTAATTGTAATGTAGAAGGCATCACGATTCACAAGGACAACAATCATAAAAAAGGGGGTGCATAGAGCACATCAATAATTGGAAGTTCAAGCGAATTTGGGTAATAGGTTGCAATTACATAGTGGTCTTCTGTACACCTACCTTAGATAAATCATGTGACAGAGCTGTTGTTGGGATAGACTTGAATCAAGGATTTCTTAAAGACTTCTTGATTAGGGATCTTGAAATTTTCACTGATATTTCTCTCTTCCATCTCAATACCAATCGTTTAAGTGGGGTCATTCCTCTTAGTTTCAAGAGTCTCACTATTTTATCCAAGTTGGATGTGAGTAACAACAAAATCTCGGGGAATTCCCTACTGTGGTTCTGGAACTGCAAATTTTGGTGGTTTTGGATCTGAGATTCAACTTCTTTACATGTTCTATTCTTCCAGAGCTCTTCAACAAGAAGGAGATGGATGTTATCTTTTTGAATAACAACTATTTTGAGGATAATATTATAGAAAACATGGGAAAATCTCCATTCTCTGTTGTGAGATTTTCCAATAACAAGCTGATTAGAAAAAATCCTAACAGTGTTGGAAACATGGCTGAGAGGTTGAATGAGGTGTTGTTTCTCATCAATGAACTGTTTGGATGATTGCCAGAGGAAAGAGGGATGTTAGATCAACTAAATGTGTTCAATGTGAGTGTTAATCACATAGGAGGTCAGGTTCCATTATCTCTTGGCTATCTTGGTAACATTGAGTAGCTCATGTTGGCTCACAATGAATTTTTTGGTTCCATTCCTGATTTAATTTTCTCCATAAGGAGCCTCCAAAAATTTATTATTTCCTACAATTATTTCATAACTAGTTCCTCAATTTAATGTGTGAGAAATGAATCCTTCTCAACAATTACATTGTTGCTTGAAGAGGAATTTGACTTGCACCAACTAAAAAATCATCAACATTTTCACTTAGAAAACATGAAACAAGCATTCTCAAATGCTCCAGATAATATCTTCAACTGTTGTGACCCAATCCTAAATTCTCTAGACTCAAAAATCCAGTGAACTAATGAATCATCAATAGGCTTGATAACCAAAATTCTCACACACACTGGAGTGCTAAAAAGCATAGCTAGGAATCCTTAGAACTCTAAGCACTTCAAATTCTAGATCGCCAAGCTTTGACATTACAGTGAACCCCATGAACATTGTCGATGCCTATGACTGATGATGCATCTCTTCCCATCTTTACATTTCATGTGTGGGTTTTGGGATGCATGTCATGTTTACTACTCATGTTTGTGAACACATTATTCTCCTACAGAGCCCAGCCCCTCCCCATATATGGCATTTTAGCCCATATTTTCGTGTTTCCCATTAGGAAATTCATGGCAGCCACTCTCCCAACTAAGAAATTGTGGGTACCCTATTTTGGGTGGGAGTGGAGTGTGAATCCATTCCCCTTCAACATGAAAGATCATGTTATGATAACCATCTTTGCTAACTCTGACATCTCTTGTGGTGGTGGAGATGCATATTCAGTTGGGCAATCAATTTCATGAAATATTTTTACAAGCAAAATGTTAGCTTTATTGCACCTCTCATCAGCATTCTCACAACGCATGTAAGAAAATACCCATCCTCCTAATTCATGTTGTTTTAAATGAATTTTGTGTGTAGAGTATTCGATCAATTAGGTTTGAGTCTATTTTAAAATGTATTATAGGGAATAAACTTGTGGTTGTTGTTGGGTGCTAGTTTTGTATATTTTTCCAACACTTATCTTGCTTACTTTTCCTCATAACCATAAACAATGGGAGTATCTTTACCCCTTTTTCCTACATTTTTACCCTAACTTGTGCTGTTCCACCATGCTTTCGTTACTTTTCCAATTCACCAATTATTATGATCTATTATACCTTTTTATGAATAATTGATGGTGAATGTTTGGAGAAGATCGATGGTCTTTGTGTTGTCTTTTTAGATGCCATTTGCAGCACCAAATATCCTGAACACGAAGTTCACAGGAGCAGTTCAGATAGCGTTGTTACAACAAAGAGATGTCGTTACAGACCCGCCGGAAAACTGTTGTTACACTCTGCTATTATATAATCATTGGTGAACTGTTGATACAGTTGTACTATTGAATGATCTCATCAAAATTGTTGTTGATCTGTCCTCTAGCCGTTGCACTATAGCTATGATTCCATTATGATCAGTGTAGGATTTTTTTAGCATTGTATTTTTGGGATAACAGCCTAAGGGTAGTTTCGATTGTAATATTTTATTTTTTAGTCAGAACTTTATTAGGAAGTGGCTATAACTATCTGTGTCCTATTTCGAACAGCATGAGAATCGTAATATTCGCATAACTGATCTGTCCCTGGATTTTCTGATGTAACCACTATATAGTTCTCGACCTTAGAGGTCGAGAGGCTAGCGGAGAAAAACATTGTTTTGGCTATGGAATTGTGTTTAGATTAATAAAAATTATCCTGTTATTGTTGTTACATGCATGATTCTATTTAGTTTCCATTAAATTTCCTTCCCTACCTCCACCCTGCTAGGGAGGAAGGGCCCTCATTATTAGCGTCGATTGCAGTGATTAAAGTAGTTGTGTGTATGTAATTGTATTTCAGTTTATGTATCAATAGAGTGTTGTTGCTGCTGTTCAGCTCATAATATATCTGCTTTGATTTCAATACTTTATATGATGTTACATATATGATAATAGAGACACCAACTGGGTACTTATTGTGTGGTGAGCTAGACAGATCAGTTGAAGTGTGATTTCAATCTTGTAGATTCTTTTATTTTTGCATGACTGATTTATTTCCAACATTTAATTCAACAATAGTTTATTTTCTATGAAATTACTTCTGGTTAGTGTATCGGCACAAAAAATGTAACTGTCATTGGAACAAAAAAACGTCCCTGGATTGATAATTAAATGTGTGTTATTTAGTCATTTAATAAGTGATTTATATATTCCAACATTTTAGCGCCGTTTCCGAGGATGGCAATGACGATACAATCAATCAGATTTGTTTCTTAGAAGTGCAATTTCTGTGTGTTTTCATAGAGTGTCTCGAGCAACACAATTGCTGGCAGTAAGACAAGAGGTAAGAACCCGCACAACACTCTAAAAGGCTTGAGCGGGCTTGCCAATGTCTTGCTGAGACACTTAGGAATTGAATTCTAGGTGTTTTTTTAAGGGTGCCTTCAGCTATACATTTGTTGGGTGGTAAGACGAGAGGTAAGAACATGCGCATCGCTCTAGCAAGCTTGGGCGGGATCATTACTATAGAAACTGAATCACTTATAGGATTAATTGATATGCACAAGGCCCATGTGTGCTGGTAGGAAAACATCAACATCTACAAACATGCACCACTCTATTGACTACAGGAAAGACAGGTCATAAGAGGGAAAAGAAGAGCACAGATTTGGGAAGGAAAACATTCTTTGGATATCTCATTTCAAGGGCAGAAAAGGAACAATCTACATAATACATGGATAATAGGAAGACATGATAATAGAAAGAAGCTACCATATCAAGCCCTAGACCATCGATGTCTCTCGTGTCTAGACCTCACCATCCTTCAAACATCATATCCACTCCTGATATCAAAACTCCAGATTCAAAAGAACACTGGAGAATTATTGATCATAATATGAGAACTGAAGGACATGGAGAGACCAGTGGGGATCATTAGGGACCTGAGGAACAACGGTTAGTTTATCATCAACTGGATGCTAGTAGTGCTATTAAACAACTAATCCTGAAGTATCCTGATCCATCTTTTTGTCGATCTCCAATGCACTCTGAGGCTAGTTCATCCCATCAGGAAGAATAAACCATGGGGGACGAGAATGTCAAAACAGATAGCTCTGTTAATTTTAAATTCCCAATACTAGTAACAGGAGACGAGGATCCTATGAAGAACATCCCTACCATCCTTTAAAGGGATGGTTGTTGAAGATCATGATACCTTTCTGTTCGAATTCGATGTGATATGTAGAGGTTATGACTATACTTTAGATTCCCAGAAGATGGAATTATTCCTTGCTTCTCTGAAAGGAGCAACATTAAGATGGTTCATGAGATTAGGTGCTGGCACAATTAGAACATGGAATGACATGAGAAATGCCTTCCTCTTTAAGTATCAGGACTATTTCCGAACTAGGGATTTGAAGGAAAAAAATTTCAGAATTGCACAGAAGGAGGAGGAAATCCTGGAAGACTATTCAGAGTGATTCCACTACAATTTACAAGGGTCTAAGTTAAGTAACTTAGACCCAAAAATTATAAAGACAATATTCTTAATATGTTTAAGAGATGATTGTCTGGAACATATGAAAATAATAGGAAAGAGATATCACAAGAAATGTTTGATGAGATAATGAAGCTTTGCCTGCGTAGCTCAAGAGGATCGGTCAAGGGGAGAGTTTCAGTTTGGGACCCTTCACTTTGGATACAGAAGTCCATAGGTGGAGGAGTAACCAGAGCAAAGATTGGGAGCTTATTCGAGGATTTTAAAACTCACCTCCTCAACACTCTATCTGTGTAAATCACTACAGTACAAGTAAAGAAGGCACAAGCAGAAGTTGAAGTAGCTTTAGCAATATTCTATCCCCGATGAAAAAAGAAGAATTTGGAAAGAGAATGTGGACTAAATAGTGTCAACATGTGCAACATCTGTGAGTTGGTGCACTCTACAGATTAGTGTCCTGAGTTTCCCAGACTAAAGGAGGTACTTCAAGAATCAAGTGAGGATGTTCAATATTCTTATTTTATTGGATCAAAGAGACCATGGCAGCCACGACCTACAGCTATGCCTTCATATTTTTCTTCTTTTTATCCTTGAAATAATATTTATAATAGTCAGAAATACCCATGGCAGTATCCTACTCCTTCCTCAACACAATTTACTTCACCATGGAACCAGTGGCCATCTCCTCCATGAATGCAATATCCTCCATCACAACCCAATCCTTGGGGTCAGAACTAGAGAGGCAATGGCCAAGGTCCAGTACCACCTCCTATACAATGCAACAATAGCAGTTACAACTACCTTTTATTCAAAATCCTACACCTTCTGTCCGACCCCAATTACTTGTGCAACCTAACCCCAATCCAAATAATAAGGCAGCCTAGAGAATGGATGCTCCGGTTACTATCCAGACTTATCTTATTACTCCTATAGGACTTAATGAGGTTCAAATTAGATCAAGTAAAGTAATAAGATCTGAAAATAATCCCATTACTACTGAAGAAAGTGAATCACCTAGGAAGGATATGGACAATTCTGAGGCAGTTGTTACACATGTAACAACTGATACAACACCCGTTGTTACATTTGTAATAGCCAACTCGGGAAGGTCTTCTATTTCTACAGCAACCACTCTGAGTAAGGATGGTACATTTGTGGTATCTGAATCAACTGTTAGCATTCAAAATCTCCAATACCCTCAACAATTAACTGAAACTAGGCTGTTTTTACAGCCTGAATCCGAATTCCTCAAGGAGCTGCAAAATTTGTATGTATGGATTCAAATTTTACAAGCTCTTCAAGAAGTGCCTATATATGATAAAATAGTTAGGGATCTATGCGTCTAAATACCTGGGAGGAAACCTAAAGACCCTGCTACTATCCATGTCATGGGAAAATTGTCTAATCTTATGATTGATCAGCCTTTGTCGACTAAATATAATGACCCAGGGAGCCCCACAACGACTGTCCATATTGACAATCATCCCATAACCAATACCTTTATTGACCTAGGGGCATCTATTAATGTCATGAATACCAACCTCTTTATCTCTCGAGCACGTCATGGACTTAGACCTATGCCAACATTGCTTGAACTAGTAGATAGGTCCCGTGTTAAGCCCGAATGAATGACTGAATATGTGGTTATCACTGTGGCCTCCTGGAACTATTTGACTGAATTTCTCATTTTACAAACCAAATCCAATCTGGGGGGTCATCCTTTAATCATGGAAAGACCGTGTCTATCCATTGCAGATGTATATATCGGATGTAGGTCTGCATTTATGGTGATCTTAGATGGATAGGCCACTAAGAACCTGAATCTTTATCCCCTAGAAAAACCTCATATTGATTTGAATAGTCCCTGATGGGATGAATTTGCACCTGAATCTGATCTTTCCCTACCTCTTCTCACGCTTGGAAAAGCACAATACTTTAAGGATGAAACAAAGGATGATATCATTAATGGTTTTCTCATTAATTCACTCCCTGTTGCCTTCATTAGAGATTTGGGAGAAGAAGATGAGGGTGATGATGTAATTATTGAACATTTGAAAAGAACTCCACTTATTATGAGCAGTCCCATTCAAATCGAACCTGGAAAATGTTTAAACATAAATCCTAACCTAACTGTTGAACAAAATGGATTGTTGATACAATTGTTACAGATATAAAAAAAAGAATTTGTGTGGGACTATACTGATATGAAAGGAATCCATCCTAGCCTATGCACTCACTCCATTTACCTTAAATAATATTGCAAACCTATTAGACACCCTTAGCGCTGAATGAACCCCGCACTTAAGGACATAGTAAAACAAGAATTGCAGAAACTCCTTAATGCTAAATTCATCAACCCCATTTCTGGCAGTCAGTGGGTGTCTCCGCTTGTCATAGTTCTGAAGAAGAATGTGAAATGGAGGGTTTGTGTCAACTATAAAGAACTTAACAAGGCCACTCAAGCATACCATTTTCCCTTACCATTTATTGATCAGGTCTTGGACACTCTTTCTGGAAAAAAAATTATTTTCATTTCTAGATGGTTTTAGTGGCTATAATCAAATATAGATTTCTCCAGAAGATCAAGAAAAGACAAATTTTAATTGTCCATGGGATAATTTTGCTTACAGAGTCCTTCCCTTTTGTTTCTACAATGCACCACGAACCTTTCAAAGGGAAATATTAGGTATTTTTTTTTATCTTTTGAACGATTGTCTTAAAATCTTTATGGATGATTTTATACCCTACGGGGATCGCTTTTAGACAACATTAGCTAAAATGGAGAAAGTGTTGGAACATTGTGAGCAAAATAATTTTTCTTTGAGCACGGAAAAATGCCACATGATGATGACCGAGGGAATTGTGCTAGGAAATTTGATTTCAACAGATGAATCAAGGTAGATCCTGCAAAAATTGAGGTAATCTAAAAAATCCCGACCCCTAAGACTCCAAAAGAGGTACATAGTTTTTTGGGACATGGAGGATACTATAGGAGGTTTATAAAGATTTTTTGAAAGATTGCATCTCCTTTATTTTCATTACTTATGAAATATGTGAAATTTGTGTGGATATAAAAGTGTGAGCAAACCTTTTTAAATTTGAAGAATTTTTTAACAACAACACCTGATTTACGAGGACCAAACTGGGAATTGTTTTTTCATATTGCTACAGACACATATGACATGGTTGTGGGTGCTATTTGGGGTAGCTGGAGGATAAAAAGCGTGATGCCATTTACTACATTAGCAAGAAATTAACTCCAACAAAACTCAACTACATTGTTACTGAGAAGAAATTCTTAGCAGTAGTGTATGCTATCAAAAATTTATGGCACTACATCACCGGGTATAATGTATTCATACACACTGACCATGCTGCAATTAAATTTTTAATGAACAATCCTGTTACTATTGGTATATTTACACACTGTTTATTATTGTTACAAGAATTTTATATTAATATTTTAGATAAATTGGGAAAAGATAATGTAGTTGCCGATTTATTTTTTAGATTGATATAAGTGATGACTGCACTACTACTGAGGATTATTTTATAGATGAGTATATTTCTGTTGTCTCTATTCACTCACCATGGTATGTAGATATAGCCAATTACCTTACTGCAGGGAAATTCCCACACCAATTTTCTTCCAAGGAAAGGAGGAGGATTATACAACAGAGTGCTACCTACTCCTGGATAGAAGGAAATCTCTATCACACTGGGCCAGATTTCTAGATTAGGCGATGTGTTAGAGAAGATGAGGTATTTGAGATCCTAAAGGATTTTCATGAGGAAGCTTGTGGAGGACACTTCACTGAAAAGAGGATAGGACACAAAGTACTCTCAACAGTGTACTACTAGCCAACTATATTCCAGGATGCCAAGAAGTTTGTGAAAGGATGTGATAGTTGCCAAAGGATGGGCCAACCTTTAAAATCAGATGAGATGTCGTTATAGCCTCAGATAGTAATAGAACCATTGGGGAAATGGGCCCTAGACTTTGTGGGGACAATTAATCCTTCATCACAACAAAAAACATACATATTGGTCTGCAAAAATTATGTCACAAAATGGGTCGAAGAAAGGGCACTAACTAGAGAAACAGATTAGGATTTTTTAGACTTCATGTTTCATGATATATTTATTCTCTTAAGGATACCCAGACATATAGTGATAGATGGGGGTCCTCATTTCACATCCCATTTGATCAAGAAGTTGATTTAATAGTATGGGATCCATCATAAAATCACCACATCATATCATCCAAAAGAAAATGGCCAAGTAGAAAGCACCAACAAAGTCATTGAGGGAATATTAACAAAGGCAGTAGCCAGCCACCGAAGAAACAGGGATGAGAAACTTCCAAAGGTATTGTGGGCTTACAGGACAACATGGAGGAATACTACAGGCTTCTCACCATATGAATTGGTGTATGGTAAGAATCCCTTATTCCCCATATAATTTGAGATAAATACATTAAGAACATCTTTCCAGGTCGATCTAGATTCTAGTACATGACAAACTCAAAGATTGAACCAGCTCAATGAGTTGGAAGAAAAACGACTGGCTACCATTCAACAGATAGAAATCATTCAGTAGAAAAGAGCAGATGGCATGATGGGTTTATTAAGATGAAAAATTTCCAGAAAGGAGATTGGCCTCTTTTATATCATTTAAGATTCAAATATTTCAATGGCAAGCTCTGCATCAGATGGCTAGGTCCTTACGAAGTGGATATGATCTTCCAACATGGGAATGCATAATTGGTCACCATTGACAGTGCTAAGACGTCATTACAGGTTAATGGGAATCGACTAAGGTTATATCATCAACCTGCTTCGAAGGAATCATTTGTCAACATTGTCATGGACTCTAATCTTCATGTTACGATAGCAGGGGAACGTTCTCCTGTGCAACCTTAAAATTTGAAATTCCAATAAGTGCAGCAGTTGAAAACCACCTTTGTGGCAGCTGTTACACCTGTTTAAAAAAAATAAAAAAAATAAAATAGAAATTATAATAATAACAAAATAAAAGAAAAACCAAATTAAATCTAACTGTGAAAACCCCTTTCTGGGGCGCAGTCAGACAACCAATAACAGCTGAAAACCACTCTTGTGGCGGCTATTACAACCATGTTTTTCTTCCTATAATATTATTTTCATTTTCTAATCTATTTCATAAGATGATGGTATTCATGTAATTTCTTTTTCTGTACCAATTTCTTCTGATTATTATGTTTTTTTTTTGAATAATTTAAAATCTCTCTTGGTTGTTATCATGTAAAAACTGACAGCCACGAACGTTGTTCTTTATGATTCATTCCATAAGAAGCAATAACTATGCCAGCTAAACACAACAACACTTGCGCTAGAAGCAAGACGTCGTGAATTCAAGTCTTCCTCCACGCCACCTCAAGTATGTCATTAAAAAGGTAAATTATTGTCATTGATGATTCAATGATTAATTGGAAAAATAATGATGTTCCTGTGGGGGAGGGGATATGACTTGAAATCATTGCAAAAATTTCTTAATCATAAATATCTATTAAATTCGCATGCACCTAATCAATAATAGAATTGCCAATGATGACTGAATCTGGTTGGAAAAGAGTGTGTGTACGAAATCCCATTACTTTCCATAATAATCCATTTATGAATATTAGTGTAGGGTAAGATTCGGTAAATCCGTGAAAGCCGTCACCTTCCATCAACCTCCTTGACTAAAACTTTGCATTCTCATTGTAGACTCGTCGATCGGGATAAGAAAAGGTGTTGAGCAGTAGATATCTCAGAGAGACAATGATGTTACAGTAGGACCTAAAAACAAAGAAGTGAACTCAGAAACTCAGTGATAATATAGTGTGGCTGAACATTAAGAAGCAAATTTAGAAACAAAAGGCAAAGATAGGTGGAGCAGCGGTCAGGCATGAGTCAGATTCCATGGATTCCCTACATAATTTCGCAGAAACTTATTATATATTCCAAGATGCTAGATGGGTTGAGTTTTTCTAGAAGCTTGAAGGCTCAGACGAGGCAGTGGCAATTGAATTTTCTCAGAACTTGAATAATAATGGAACCCGAGTAAGGGGCATGCAAGTGTAGGTGATTGAAGAGGTAATTTAATCCAATTTGGATTCTTAAGTTTGCATCGAAATTAAAAAATGAACAAGATGGTCATTTTCAAGTAATTAGTCATTGATTTTGTAATAAACAAGTTGATTCGAAAATTGTATCGACAAAGATGGTCTTATGTGCAATCGTTCATTGACTCAAGCCGTCAAGCAGAATCTTGTCAAAATTGGAAAGTGACCAAGATGATCACATCATTAAGGGAATTTTGAGGTCTAAAATGTGCCTCCTAAGGAAATTATAAAATAATAGTGGAAAAAATCAAATAAGATTTGATGACATAAACAAATTTTAGTGGGAAAATTGAAAAAACGACCTTTTCAACTCATTTTCAACTTATCTCCCAAATTGTTTACTCAAATTTCGAGCGGGAGTGCTGGTTGGATGAAAAAATTAATTCCTCATATAAGGAGTACCCATGTTTCATAATATTGATGGGTACTACTACACGAAAAATGAGAAATACATAAAAAATGTGATTGTAATCACGTTTTTTTTTATGTATTTCAAAATTTTCCTGTAGCAGGGTCCATCGAAGTATGCAACATGGGTAATCCTCAGATGAGGAATTAAATATTTCATCCAACGAGTACTCCCACTCGTAATTTGAGTAAAAATTTTGGGAGATAAGTTGAAAATATGAGTCGAAAAACTAGTTTTACTATTTTATTATTTTTTAATATTTTTACCCTTTTACTTAAAAATATGTGAATCATACCCCATGGTTGACGTCATCATCTTGAATCTTATTGGTTCTTATAAAGTTTATCTTTGTTGTAAGTTTTTCTTAGGAGGCCCATTTTAGACCTCAAAATTCCCCTATTGTCAACATTCTTGCTAAAAGCAGGAAATTCAAGTTCAACAAGTTCATCGTCAACTTCGACATCAACATCAACGTCTTCGACAAAAATCATCAATATTTTCTCTAATTAAATTGAAATTTTCGTCATAAGAAAAATTCATCATTATGTCAACCTGTGACATTGAAATAATAAAAGGCATTAGTCATGTTTGTAAAGTGTTAAGTTCATGTAAAGACTTAAGCAAACACAATTCTAAGTCTAAGCATTACCACTATAAGTCTAATTCAGCTAAAATGTTAGTGCTAGGCAAAAATGTTAGTCTTAAAAACATTTGACTAAAACCCTAAAAAAATGCCTATGTGACTATAGTCTTGATATCGTGGCAAGAAGATGATGTAAAGGTTATGTGTAAGTACTAATTGTAAACCTAAGGAAAAATTCTAAGGTAAAAGGACTAGTTCTAAACATAGTGCTAAAATCCTAGTTCTAACCTAAGTCTAGGAGCATGGCATAAAAAATATGCAATAAAACCCACTTTAAAACTATGCAATAAACTGTTCAAACTTAGGACTACAACCGAATTTCAAATCCTCGGCAAAATATGTAAAAACATTACAAAATAAATGTACTATTTAAATAGTCAATAAAACGTATCAGAAGAACCGATATCATGTGACAAAGGTTAATTGCAGCTGTTATATGTCAAGTTTGGATGCTACCATCAGCAAGTTGACTGTATCGGAAACTATGATGTGTGAACAGTTTGATGTGAAGCTTTGGTAAGCCGTCAGTCCAAACAAAAAATGCTATCTGTCAGAGGTTTCAAAGCCATGTGAACGCAGTGTGTGGAAACCGCATCGGAGTTGCCAGCTCAAGCCGACTGTCAAGGAGTCGCATGTGAACAAGGTAGAGGTTGAGGGTTAACCAAAAATAGATTGCAGTCAAAATCGTCGGGTTTTTAATGTGACTGCCACCATCAGATATTTCTGTCACATGCAGTTGTTAAAACAAATGTCAGGATAAGACCATGACCACTGGATCCAACCACCAATGTAGCCGCTGGAAATATTGATTATATGCTGAATATTTTAATCTCCGCACCGTTAGCTAGACCATTAGCGAACAAGTTATAACCTAAAGTCTAAAATGGGTTTTAATGCATGAAATATGGTGTTGTTTTAAATTAACACCTTATCCTAAGACCCTAGGTGTCAAGAAGGCCGAAAAAACCTATATCTGGTTATTGTAATGGATAATTTCGAATGGATCCATGATGAGATAAGAGGCTTGGAAAGGGTAAGGATTCATTAAATAATTGTTAAAAATAGAGTAAAAATTTAAACCAATAAATATTTGAGATATGAAGATAAAGGTAGTGGTTTAATGCCATTTTTATTTTCCCTCATCTTATAAAAATATATAATGAATGTTTTGTAAGATTCACGAGGATAAAGAGAGAGGTTATCGAGAAATAAGAAGAAGTTCTTTTTGAAGAAGCACTAGAAAAATTTGTAGAGAGATTTTTTGGTTTTGCAAGTATATTGGGGAGTATGAGACCTCATTTTCCTGCCTAGCTTTAGAATTTAAGTCTGTTGTAGAACAACTAGATCCACTTCAATCTTCAAAAGCTCAGTTCAACTACCATTGTGCTAAGGGTTCTTATGCTTCAGTCAATCAATTAAAGTGTGCACTTCATCATCAAATTTTATTGGTCGATTAAAAACCCATCAAAGAAAATATATTGTATTTGTAAATCCTCATCAGGAGAATTGCATTCTGCAACATCAGTAGTGTTGTTTGGCACTTCTCAACTAATCGATCATTGTAGTAAAGTTTCTTTTGGTTTTATCAATACAACGGTCACACACTTCTGAAGCGGACCTGGAGACGTAGTCCAGGAGGGATGAACTGTTTCACTAATATTTGTTGTTGGTTTTATTGTTATGCATGATGCGTAATTGTTAAACCTTAAAATTAATGGATTATACCTAAAAACACTTTATGCTAAACAATTATATTCGAATAAAGGTAACTGTTTCAGTAATTATTTCTTGCCATTCACATTTTGTCAAGAGTTAGATAAGATCTTTTCATTCCACATTTAGATCATATTTTGGTATCAGAGCATACTATCTCTTTTTCAGTTAAAAAATGGGCAAGAAATTGAGACAACAACTAAGGTTGAAAGAACTCAAGGAGTTCAATAAAAATTTCAAGAGGACAACACTGCATTACGAAGGATGGTGCAAGCACTGGAAAGTGACAAGAAAATCTTGCAGTTTGAACTTGAAGCCCTGAGAAAGAGTAAAAGAGGAAACATCAATCTAATATAAGATATAAATTCTAATGGAAAGAAGCCAACACTATCTCTTCATCAGGAGGATGAAGATAGTTATTCTCTTTCATCATCACCAAAGTCATCAAGGGAGGCCATTGGAAACTTTTCCTCACCTGCTGAGGAAACTCCCAACATACCGATATCACCAAAAAGTGATTCAGATTCTAAGGAAATTTCTAGCCGGAAGCCAAGTACAGTTTTTGAAAGAAAAGGTTTGTCAATGATGAAGGCCATGGGATACTAGGAAGGAGAAGGCCTTGGAAAAAATGGTCGAGGGAGACTTCTACCAATAGCTTTACAAGAAATGCCTAAGTAGCAAGGTATAGAATATGGTATAATGAAGTGCGATTATTGTGAAAATATGGGCCAAATTTCAAGTGAATGTTGGTCTGTGCATCCTGAGCTTATGCCAAAGAAGCTATAGGACAAAAAGGGTAAGCAAAAACAATCCTCTAGTAGTGATTCTGGAAGTGATTTATTTCATCAGAATTGGGTTGTAGAAACTGTTAAAAGAATATATCCATGTAATTTTTGTGTAAGTTCTTGGCATTTTGTAGAAATTTCTACAAGCATATAGACTACAGCAAGAAAGTTGGAGCTACCAAAAGCCAACCGCAAGAAGATGATGAGACACTTCAAGTAAAGAAGCATTCAGGTAAAAGCTCGCTTCAATCTACCAATGAATCCGCTAAAGGGGAACAATAATGAGAAAACTCAAAGGAAATAAGTACAAATTCCAAGGAGAGAATTTCTCAACATTGCAAATTCACAGGGCATGCTAAAAGCAATTGTCCAATCCTGCCACAAGAAACAACATAGACATAAGCAGCACAAGAGATATCCAATTCACCTGCTGGAGAACATTCAAATGCCAAATGGAAATGGGTAGAATTTATTCCATATGACTAAATTGAGTGTGCAAAATTTTTGTAGATCTAGATAAGTTTATAACTAGGATCTAGAGTTATTTTTCTTCAATAAATTGTAATAAAACTTTTGGAGAGCCAAAAATTATTTTTGTGGGAAGGTGTGATCCAATTTGGATTCTAAAGTTTGTCTCAAAATTACAAAATGAAAAATATGGTCATTTTCAAGTAATTAGTCATCGATTTTGTAATAAACAGGTTGAGTAAAAAATTGTATCAACCAATATGGTCTTATGTGCAATGGTTCATCGACTCAAGTCGTCAAGAAGAATCCTATAAAAATTGGAAAGCGATCGAGATGATTGCATTCAAAATTCTTGCTAAAAGTAGGAAATTCAAGTTCAACAAGTTCGTCTTCAACTTCGACATTAGCATCAGTGACTTCGACAACAATCATCAATGCTTTCTCTAATTAAATTCAAACTGTCTTCATAAGAAAAATTTGTCATTATGTCGACCTGTGACATTGAAACATTAAAAAGCATTATTCATGATTGTAAAGTGTTAAGTTAATGTAAATACTTAAGGAAACATAATCCCAAGTCTAAGCGTTAGCAGTATAAGTTTAAGTCATCTAAAATGTTAGTTAGATCTAATAATTTTGTGATTAATCACATTGTTAGGATTAGGCTGATGTTTCGGACTAGCTAATGTGGTTCAACCTCACGACAGGGTGGAGAGATTAATCGAACTCAAAGAATAAATGGAGGGGATGCATCATTGAGTTCGATTAATATCTCCACCTTATCCTGAGGATGAACCACATTAGTTGGTTCAAAATTTCAACCTAATCCTAACAATGTGGTTAATCTGAAAGAATTTCTATCTAAAATGTCAGTGTCAGGCAAAAATGTTAGTCTTAAAAACATTTGACTAAAATCCTAAGAAAATGCCTAAGTGACTACAGTCTTGATATCATGGCAAGAATATTATGTAAAGGTTATGTTTAAGTCCTAATTGTAAACCTAAGGATAAATCCTAAGGTAAAAGGACTAATTCTAAACATAGCGCTAAAATCCTAGTTCTAACCTAAGTCTAGGAGCATGGTATAAAAAATATGCAATAAAACCCACTTGAAAACTATGCAATAAACCTTTCAGACTTAGGACTACAACCTAATGTCAAATCCTTGACAAACTATGTAAAAAAATTACAAAATAAATGTAATGTTTAAACAATTGATAAACCATATTGGATGAATCGATATCATGTGACAGAGGTTAATCGCAGTTGTTTTATGTCAATTTTGGATGCTACTGTGAGCATGTTGACTATATCGGAAATTTTGATGTGTAAAAATTTTGATGTGAAGTTTTGGTAAGCCATCAGGGCAAACAAAAAATTCTATCTGTTGAAGGTTTCAAAGCCATGTGAACGCAGTGTGTGGAAATCACGTAGGAGTTTCCATCTCAAGCCGACTGTCAAGGAGTCGCATGTGAACTAGGTGGAGGTTGAGGGTTAACTGCAAACAGATTGGAGTCAGAACCGTTAGGTTTTTAATGTGACCACCACCATCAGAGATTGTTGTCACATGCAACTGTTACAACAAATTTTGGGATAAGACTGTGACCACCGGATCCAACCACCAATGTAGCCATTGGAAATACTGATCACATGCGGACAGTTGTAATCTCTGCACCGTTAGCGAGACCGCCAGGAGATAATTTATAGCCTAAAGTCTAAAATGGGTTTTAATGCATGAAATATGGCGTTGTTTTAAATTAAAACCTTATCCTAAGACCCTAGGTGTCAGGAAGGTCGACAACACCTCTATCTGAATATTGTAATGGATAATTTTGAAGGGATCGATGATGAGATAAGAGGCTTGGAAAGGGCAATGATTCATTTAATAATTGTTAAAAATGGATTAAACATTTAAACCAATAAATCTTTGAGATATGAAGATAAAGATAGTGTTTTAATTCCATTTTTATTTTCCCTCATCTTATAAAAAGAGATAAAGAATGTTTTGTATGGTTCACATGCACAAGGAGAGAGGTTCTCGAGAAGTAAAGAAGAAGTTCTTTTTGAAGAAGAACTAGAACACTTTGTAGAGAGATTTTTTGGTTTTGAAGGTATATTGTGGAGTATGAGAGCTCATTTTTCTGCCTAGATTCAGAATTGAAGTTTGTTTTAGAACAACGAGATCCACTTTAATCTTCAAAAGCTCAGGTTAGCTACCATTGTGCTAAAGGTCCTTATGCTTCAGTCAATCAGTTAGAGTGTACACTTCCTCACCATATTTTCTTGATCGATTAAAGACCCGTCAAAGAAAAGAGACTGTATCTGTAAAGCCTCATCAGGGGAATTGCATTCTGCAACATCAATAGTGTCGTTTGGCACTTGTCAACTGATCGATCACTGTAGTCCTATTTCTCTTGGTTTTATCAATACTGTGGTTGCACACTTCTGAAGCAGATCTAGAGACGTAGTCCAGGAGGGAAGAACTCTGTCAGTAATCTTTGTTGTCTTATGGTTTTATTGTTACACATGATGCATAATTTTTAAACCTTAACATTAACAGATTACACCTAAAAACACTTTATGCTAAAAAATTAGATTCACATAAAAGTAATTGTTTCAGTAATTATTTCTTTCCATTCACATTTTTTAAGAGTTATATAATATCTTGTCATTCTACATTTAGATCATAATTTCCTAATTAACTTCATTACCAGTAGAAGGGTGGAGGTGGTTTAATAAAAAAATCCATGATCCCTCCTTGAAAGAGGATTTCCTGGTAGGGGAAGAAAATATGGCGAAGAGAGGAAGAGGAATTGAAATATTGCCACTTCCCCATCCTTGGGAAGATGTTTCCCTAAACTTGATCAAATATATCACTTGCGAAGGAAGATCCACGATAGTGTTCAACTATCACTTTCCTCTTCTTAACCACATTCAGCATCAGCAAAGAATCAATCTTCCATTCTATTTTCTAGGGAACATCAAGCATATAGTGGCAGCAATGAAAATAACAACACACCCAGAGGCATGCATGACTAATCACAGACTCATTAAGCTAATCGTGTTGGATGCCCTAGGCTAGCAAGAAAAAAATTGGGAAGAATTGAAGAGAAGAAGGCCAAGGAAAAGCTAGGGGAAAAAAACCATGAATTTAGGAGGAAGTCAGGTAGAGGTGGAGACCCAGACTCGGCCTGTTGGAGTTAGGATTGGGAAGAAGCCTATTAATGAACCAATTGGGGAAAGAAGGATGAAACAAAGAGTGAAGGTCATCATACCTGTAGAACCCTTTCCTACAACTGAGAAGTAGATGGAAGCAGAAGTTTTAGAAGAGGAAAGGCAACCTTCCTCATCAGGTAAGAACAAAACCAATGCCTTTTTTTTAGAAATTGAAAATATAAGAAGGGAAAATGAGTAATTGAAGCGGAAATTATCTGAGGGGAAGGAAATCCTAGTGTATTTATGCATGACATGTTTTCAAGACTTAACAACAACAGGATATAAGGCCCATAGAGAAAATATCAGCCCAATGGAAGAAGAGATAGAACAACAGGAGGCTGTTACACAAGAAACGGCTGATGGTACTACTATTATAAAAGAACAAACAGTTAAAGTAGAGCCTCCTATAATAATTGAACTAGAAGCCAACCCACAAGAACCTATGGAGGCCACTCCTATTGTAGAAGAAACAACAACCGACACAAAGGTGACTCTAGGTAAAAACAAAGGGGCTAACAGACAAGAACCCATTTAGGAGGCTGTTGTTACACAAGAACCAGCAATAGACATGGAAAAAAACCATGAAGCAAAGGATGATACACCCATTTTTTATGAAGGTATTGAATGTAGGAGAACAATGAGTCCCATCTCGGGATGAAGTTCTGAGAAACTTCTGTTAATGTCTAAGTTACAAAAGTGGAAACAAGAAGCAATCTCCCTTCAGGATGGGATGATTTCTCTAAAGGAACATTAAAGAGAAATAGACACTTTACATGAAATATGGATGGAAGAAAAGTTTAAGAAAGGGTGGGAGAATTACAAGAAGAAGGAATCTTTGAAGAAACAAGAAGAACAACTGCTGTTGTTATAGGAGCAGATTTGAGACCTCATTGTAGATAAGAAGAAAATTCATGACATCACCCTCAACTTGCTAGGTTATAGGCGGCATTTTCCATCCTATCCTATTTTTCTGTGGGAACATTACTTCTTGTTTCAATTGAAATCCATTACGAAGGATAGACCTTATTTATGTTCTTCCACTCGTACATTTCTGGATGTTTTCCGTGCCGTAATTTTTGATGAGAAAATTTTGTTGTGTGAATTATTATTACAAAACATTATTTGTGAACATGTGAGTATGTAGATGGTTTTGACAACATTATCTTATATGGGAGATCTTGAATTTATTTCTTTTGTGTTCCTTATGAAGAATTAGATTGAATGGAATCTGGCCATTAAATCTATAGAGACAAATGAGGAGAAGACAACATTGTGTGGTCGGGCATAACCAAGGCACGCTACCGAGTTGAGACGAGAATTCAGGAGAATGTTGAGTACCCTTGGGATTAAAGAATCAGCCACCACTTATAGGAGAATAATTCTGAACTTCTACCTCAATAAGTTCTCAATGATGAAGAGCCGAGATTTTAAAGGGTGCTTAAAATGCATGGAAGCTAGCAGTGCTGAGCTATTGAAGGGGGATCCATTCTCATTCCATAATTTCATGGTGGTTGTTACACATGTACCAGCCTACGCACAAATTGTACAATCCCTTGGTGCTTTGTGGTTGGGATTGAAGTTCAAGTTTCATTTTATATGGTTGCCCATTGAGGATTACCAGATCAATTACGAATTGAGTAAGTATGAGTCAGAATATTGGGTACAACAGTTGATGGCCAATCAGGTATACAAGTCTACAGACAAAGACACAACTAGTGCTTATGATCTCACTGACCTGCACTGAATATATTCCCATGAGATATGATTTTGCATGAGGACACACAAGTATTTTAGTTGGCGGGAGATGTTGGGTGTTATTTTTGCACATTTTCCTACACTTATATTCCTTATTTTGCCTTAGAACCATAACCAATGGGAGTATCTTTACCCCTTTTTCCTACCTTTTTACCCTAACTTGTACTGTTTCACCTTGCTTTTGTTACTTTTCCAATTCACCAATTATTACGATCTATTATACCTTTTATGACTAATTGATGGTGAATGTTTGGAAAAGATCGATGGTGTTTGTGTTTTATTTTCAGATTCTATTTGTAGCACCAAATATTATGAGCACGTAGTTCATAGGAGCAGTTCATATAACACAGTTACAGCAAAGCGATGCTGTTACACCTTGCTGTTACAAACCTGCTAAAAAATCCTGTTACACTCTACTGTTGCAAACTCGTTGGTGAACTGTTGATACAGTTGTATCATTGACTGATCTTGTCAATATTGTTGCTGATATGTCCTCTGGACGTTGCACTACAACTGTGATTCCATTATGATAACTATAGGAGTTGTTTAGCATTGTATTTTTGAGATAACAACCTAAGGGAAATTTCGATTGTAATCTTTTATTTTCTAGTCAAAATTTTATTAGGAAGTGGTCATAAATATATGTGTTCTATTTCGATTAGCATGAGAATCGTAATATTCTCATGATTGATATATCCCTGGATTTTCTGATGTAACCACTATATAGTTCTTAGCCCTAGAGGTCGAGAGGCTAGCAGAGAACAGTGTTGTTTTGGCTCTATAATTGTGTTCAAATTAATACAGATTATCCTGTTATCGATGTTACATGCGTGATTCTATTTAGTTTCCATTAAAGTTCCTTCTCTACCTGCACCTTTTCTAGGGATAAAGGGACCTCCTTCTTAGCAGGGATTGTAGTGATTAAAGTAGTTGTGTGTATGTAATTGTATTTAAGTTTATGTATCAAGAAAGTGTTGTTGTTGCTGTTCAATTGAGAATATATTTGCTTCAATTTCAATACTTTATATGCTGTTACACATATGATAATAGAGACACTAGTTGGGTACTTATTGTGTGGTGACCTAGAAAGATCAATTGAAGTGTGATTTCAATATTATAGATTCTTTTATTTCTACATGAGTGATTTATTTCCCGCATTTACTTCAACAATGATTTATTTTCTATGAAATTACTTTTGGTTGGTGTATCAGCATAGACAGTGAAAATGTCATTAGAATAAATAGACATCCATGGATTGATAATTAATTATGTAATGTTCAGTAATTTAATAAGTGATTTATATAGTCCAACAGCGATGTGATCATAGCATACAAAAGGCTTGATGCCAACCATGGTAACCAGTGGAGGCTTTGTCCCAATCTATTGAACAGGTTGTGCGAAGCAAAGAACACATCGATAATTTTTTCTTGGGATGAAGTCTCTAATCACTCTCATCAGTGAAATGAATTCCACTGTTTACTGATTTCTAGATACAGATGCTAGTACATAAGGTCAATTTTCCGACACTTTAGTTTCGACAGTTTTGACGTATTGTCAGAAAGTTCCCAACTTTTTCACAATTTTTTTAATCTCGCCAAAAAGCATCGAAGAA
Organism: Pinus albicaulis; assembly: GCA_034641835.2. Classification (NCBI taxonomy): domain Eukaryota; kingdom Viridiplantae; phylum Streptophyta; class Pinopsida; order Pinales; family Pinaceae; genus Pinus; species Pinus albicaulis. The sequence continues at coordinate 64,225 of JAXQQM020072903.1, forward strand.
AATGTCAGACTTGTGATGAAACTCTCCAAACATCGGACTTGTGATCAAATCGCTCCAAACGTCGAAATGAAGACGAAACACACGAACTGTCAGACTTGCGACGAAATGCTCCAAACTATTAGACTTGTGACGAAACACTCCAAACCATCGGAATTTTGATGGAATTTAGAACTTGCGACAAAGGTCTCCAAACCATCGGATTTCCAGCACATGTCTCTAAATCATCAAACTTGTGATGAAAGACTCAAAAATGTCACACTTGTGACGAAAGTATCCAATCCATGTGAGCATCAGGTCGGGTCGTGTTAGGTTAGGGTGTGTGAGGTAGGGTCGTGTGAGGTCGGGTCGGGTCAGGTCAGGTCAAGTCGTGTCAGGTTGGGTCATGTAATGGCGCCCAAGGAAACACGTTCGCTCCGGTCAGGTAAGGTCAGGTTGTGTGAGGGCACCCAACGAAAGGTGCTAGGGCTGGTCGGGTCAGGGTGTGTCATGTGAGGGCACCCAAGGAAGAATTTTTAGGTGGGTCGGGTTGATTCGGGTCGTGTGAGCATGCCCAAGGAAGAGTGTTTGGGTAGACTAGGTTGATTAGGGTTGGGTCCTGTGAGGGCACCCAGGGAAACACGTTCTTGTGGGTCAAGTTGAGTCACGTGAGGGCACCTAAGGAAACACATTTGGGTGGGTCAGGTCAGATCATGTCATGTGAGGGCACCCAAAGAAACACATTCAGGCACGTTAAGGTGGGTTGGGTCGTGTCGTGTGAGGGCGCCTAGGGAAATGCATTTAGGTGGGTCGGGTCAGGTCAGGTCGTGTGAGGGAACTTAGGGAAACATGTTCGGGCGGGTCGAGTCAGTTTGGGTTGGGTCATGTGATGGTGGCCATATAAAAAATGCTAAGTTGTGACTGCCCGTGTGCCTTGTGCATAGTTTTTCGATCTGTTTTTCAATTTTATACCTCGTGCCTTCGTTTAGGTGGGTCGGGTCGTGCCGTGTGAGGGTGCCACATGAAAAACGTATGGGGCGAATTGTGTGAGGGAGGTTGTATAAAATATGCTAAGTTGTGACCACTCATGTGAATTGTTCATGTTGGTGGGATCTGTTTTCCATTTATTCTCTCATGCCTTAATCAATGTTAGGGCAGGTCAGGTCGAGTCAGGTCGTGTGATGCAGCCCAAGGAAATGCGTTTGGGTTGGGTCATACCATATTGTGAGGGTTCCCAAGGAAACACATTCGGGCGATTTGGGTCGGGTCATATCTTCTAACGGTGCTTAAGGAACGTGTCCGGGTTGGGTCGTGTTCGGTCGTGTGAGGGCGCCCAAGGAAACACATTCGGGTGGTTTGGGTCGGGTCTAGTTGGGTTCTATCTTATGAGGCCACCCAAGGATACACGTTCAGGTAGGTTAAGTCGAGTCATGTCATGTGAGGGCACCCAAGGAAATGCATTCGAGCAGGCTAGGTCGGGTCGGGTCATGTCATGTGAGGGCAACGAGAAAAACGCATTCGGGCGGTTTAGGTCAAGTCATGCCATTTGAGTGCGCTAGAGGAAACACGTTCAGGCGGGTTGGGTCGGGTCAGGTCGTGTGAGGGAACCCAAGGAAACACATTCGAGCGGGTCGGGTTGGTTCAAGTTGAGTCGTGTGAGGGCGCCCAAGGAAATGTGTTCATGCAAGTTGGTGACAAATTTAAGAATAGAGACAGGCTGATTACCAAAGCACTGAATTTCATTATGAGAAGAAATATATATATATATATAGATACACACATTCAAAAATAGTTAAATTTAACTAATTCCTAACTGATTTTAGAGACTCATTCTTTCACTAAATTAATCTCTAACACTCCCCCTTAATCTTGAGGGCTACATTAATTTAATACCTAACTTCTAACATTGAAATTCAAAATTAACTTTTCCTAGCAATTTGGTGAAGATATCTACTAATTGTTCTTGAAACCACAAAATTTAAGAACAATATCACCATTCTTAACTAGTTCACGGATGAAGTGAAAACAAGTGTCAATATATTTTCTTTTTTTATGAAAGACATTATACTTCGACAAGGAAATAACGGAAGTGTTGTCACAAAAGATTGAAATATGTTCATTTTCTATATAACCAAAGTCACAGAGAAGTCCCTTTAGCCACACTGCTTTACATGATGTTGAATTTGTTGCAACATACTCAGCCTTTGTTGAATATAACACAACAATGGGTTTCTTTTTGGATGACCATGAAATCAAATTTCTGCCAAATAGAAAAGCGTATCTAGAAGTGATTTTCCAATCATCAGTACATCCTGCATAATATCTATGTGTATAACCGAGAAGCTTAATGTCTATAGAATCTGCATACCATAAGCCATGAGTAGTTGTACCTGCAATGTATCTTAACACCCTTTTCCATGTTTCCAATGACAATCTTCAGGAGATTATATAAACCTGGAAATATAACTAGCTGCAAATGCTATATCGGGTCTAGAAGCAGTAATATACATAATAGTACCAGCAAGTTGGTTATACAAAGTCGAATTAACATCAGTACCCACATCATATTTACTTAAATTTGTACCAACCTCAATAAAAGTATCCACTATTTTACACCTGTTCATTTTAATATTTTTCAAAATGTTAGTAGCATACTTTTGTTGACCCATAAAGATATCATCATGTGTTTGCTTTACCTCAATCCCTAATAAGTATGTCATTAATCCAAGATCTATCATTTCAAATTCATTTTTCATTGTAGCTTTAAATTTATCTAACTGCATGTTACCTGTATAAATTATGTTATCAACATAAAGACAGAGTATCAAAATATCACCTTGATGATCATTCTTGATATAAAAAGTGGGCTCATGGTCGCTCCTTATGAAACCATTATTTAGCAAGTAATGGTCTGTTCAGCCGTACCAAGATCTTGGAGCTTGCTTCAAGCCATACAATTATTTCTTCAACCTATACACCTTATTATTATTATTATTATTTTTTTCGAAGCAAGGGTTTGATCAACATACACTTCTTCATTCAAAACACCATTTAAAAAAACAGACTTTAAATCCATTTGGTAAACTTGGCAATTTTTTTGTGCTGCAATACTTAATGCAAATCGAACATTATCAATTCTTGCTACAGGTTCAAATTTTTCACAATAATCTATGCCAGGTTGTTGTGAAAAAACTTTGGCAACTAATCTTGCTTTGCTCTTGTCAACTTCACCTCTCTCATTTAACTTAGTTTTAAAAACCCATTTGACACCTATAGAATTTTTATCATCAGGTAGATCAACCAAATCCCAAGTTTGATTTCTTTCAATAGCATCGATTTCATTATTCATTGCATCTACTCATTCTTTGTCCTTTATAGCCTCTTCAAAACAAGTAGGTTGAAATGAAAGAAATGAAAAATTCACAATATCATTAACATTGTCTTGTGCATAAATATCACTTAAGCTTCTCATTTTAGGATTATCAGAATTAGAATCACTTAAATATGATGAAATGCTACTACTTGATGAGCTACTATTGGTTTTGTCTTGAACATGTAATCTTGGAGTGCTCGTTGTAGATGCTTGATGTTCGTCTAACATAATAAAAGGATTAGGAGAAGTATTGTTCTCCATTTCATTCCATGATTTGTCTTCCAGAAATTTCACATCTTGACTTATGACAAACTTCTTATGGGATTAAACAATATATATGCTTTAGATTGGTCGTTATTCCCTATAAAGATATAGTTTTCACTTCTATCATCAAGTTTATTTCTTAATTTTTCTGGAACATGAGCGAAAGAAATACAACCAAACACTTGAAAGTGTGAAACAGTTACCTTTTTTTCACTCTATGCTTCTTCAGGTACAATAATTTGAACACTGGAAGTTACCGATATATTCAAAATATATATTGAACATGCAACTGATTTTGCCCATAAATATTTAGACAATTTTCATTTTATGAGAAAACTTTGAGCCATATTCATAATTGTATAATTCTTTCTTTCCACTACTTCATTATGCTGTGGAGAATAAATGGTTGTCGTATGTTTTGTAATACCATGATGTTTAGAAAAATAAATGAATTCATTAGATTCATACTGACCTCCTTTATTGGACCTAATAAATTTAATAAACTTTCCACTTTATTTTTCAACCTCAGATTTGAATTCCTTGAACTTGGAAAATGTTTTGAATTTGTATTTGATAAAATACACCCAAATTTTCCTGCTAAAGTCACCAACAAAAGTAAGACTGTTGAGGCTGCCAACAACTGATTTTTCTTGCATTGGACTACACATATCTGTATGCACTAACTCTAGTTGTTCTTTGGCTCTATAAGAGGTTGATGAAAAACTATATCACTTATGTTTATCGATTATACAACTTGTACACGAAGAGATATGGTCAGACAAAGCAGGCAAACCTTTCACCCTAGAATTTATTTGGAACAAACTCATAATTTTGATAGGTAAATGACCATATCGCAAATTCCGTAGGTCAGAGTCACTTTTCATTGAAACATTATGTGCATACAAATTCTCACCTTTCAATTGTAATTGATACAACCTATTCTTTGTCATAGGAATATTTGCAACAAGAGACTTATGCTGATCAGAAATTGTGTAAGTAGTGTTGTGAAAGCTAACATCATAACCATGTGCATCTAACTATCCAACACTCAAAAAATTATTCTTGAAATTGGGTATATAATAAACATCATAGATATTCTTCACAACAATTTTTTTGGTTAATACAGGTACAACACCCTTTCCTAAAGCTTTGACCTGACGATCATCACCCAAAACAAGAGAGGTACTGAAAGATGTATCAAGATGTGAAAAAAATTCACTATGACTAGTCATATGATTACTACATCTGCTTTCGACCAACCAAACATATCTATTAGGTACTTGCACAGTGACTTGGCTGCCAGAATTAAAGCATCAGATGTTTCACTTTCAATGTTTATGACACTAGCTTTGTTTTTACCTAAAAAATATTGTAATTCTTGGCATTCAGATTTATAATGGCCATATTTTTTGCAATAGTGACATTGAATTTTTGATTTATCTATCCAGCTACGACCATGATCCAATTGAGACTGCTCTAAATGTGTTTGAGTTACCTTTAATCTATCATCATACTGATACTGTCCTCTTCCTTTTCCTCTCTTGCCACGAAAACCTCTACCTCTGCCTATATCCATAGAAGCTTTAGATTTAAAAGAATGCACTAAAATATGGACATCTAAATTAATTATTTCTTCATTAGCCAAGAAAGAACTAGTTATTTCTTCCACAAACAATTTTGTTAATTCTCTCGAGTCAAAAAAAGTAACTATCATGTGTGTAAAAACTTTTCGGTGAAAATCACATAAGAGAAATTTGTGTCGACGTGTTTCAAACCAGCCAGTGTGGTTCATCATCAGGACAAGATTTTTTAGGCAAACATCTAAGAAAATTTTCAACAATTATTTGATCTTCTAGTTCCTCAACATTCATCCAAATTTGATTAATAACACCCATAACTTTAGTCATCAACCAATAAACTATTTCTGATTCAGTCATTTTAAGTGTTTTAAATTGTGTTGTGAGAGTCTGTAAATTTACCTTCTTTACTTTATCATTACCTTGATAAGAAGCCTTAAGTATATCCCATATTGGTTTAGCAGTCTTAGGAGCAATGATTTTAGGAAAAATAGAATCATCTAAGGAATTAAAAATGCAGGAATTTTCTATAGCTTCTTTCCATTTAATTTCATCAAATTGTTTTCTATGAGCGACACTCATTCCAACAATTATATTTGCGTCAGGTTCTGTGAATCCCAATTCTACAGTTTCCCAACAACCTAAACCTTCTAAGCATGCTTGCATTTTAAGACTCAAAAAATTGTAATTATTCCCTCTAAATAATGGAATAGGAATGAAAAACTAACTTGATGAATCCATGTTAAAAACAATCAGAAATCCGGTTGAAAGCTTCAAAAACAACACCTCTCTAAATACTTCAAAACAAATAGGGCACTCTCTTTTCCCGTCAAATATTTCTTTATTGTTGAAAACTTCTAAAATTGAACCACAATCCTAAATATAAAAAATAGAATAGCTCACTGAAAAATGTATACATATGCTGCATACCACATTCGCGGGGCAAATGTATCAACCTCAAAAACTAACTAAAAGAGGGTGCAACAATAAACTATTTACCATAACAGTGGAGAAACATTCCAAAAATGTGAAGGAGTTATAGATCTAGAATAAGAAAACATGAATGGTTTCTTTATAGACCGAGAGGACCACCACGTTTTGAGGGATATCTAACTCAATATGCAAACATGAATGGTTTATGTTTCCAGCAGCGATGTCAATACCACCGGTGCACAACCATTTCCTTAGCAAGGGATCAATAACTGCTACTTCCACAACATCATCGGATCTTCTCTTCGGTAGAGGCAACAAACACTTCAAAGAGAGTATTTATTTTGATTCTTTGTTTCCCTCCATCAATTAAGGAAAGGCTGAGCAGGATGCAGGCATCCAGACGACAGGTAGCAGCGGTAGGCAGGGTTCTTTCCCTCAAACGCAGCGAATAAGTCATCCTTCTCTACAGCGAAGATGGCAAAGATAAGTGGCACTTCAACCTTCATATGGAACGAATAGGTTTTCCATCTCTCCGATAATGGTGACAGAGCTAAGCAGCAGAGCTGATCTTGCCTCTGACGACAGACAGTCTCCCACAACTTCGACGAAATTCAAAACTTCAAACATTTTCCTTATCTCTCCCAAGAGAAAACAAAAGGTGCAAACAAATAGAATCAGGATAAAAAATTGCTCTAATACTAAGACAAATTTGAGAACATAGAGAAGCAAAAAATCGAAGCACTCAATTTCATTATCGGAAGAAATATATATATACATTCAGAAACAGTTAAATTTAACTAATTCGTATTAGATTTTAGAAACTAATTCTTTAACTAGAATAATATCTAACAGTCAGGTCGGGTCATGTGAGGGCACTTGAGGAAATGTGTTCGGGCAGGTCATGTCAGGTCGTGTCGTGAGATGGTGCCTAAAGAAACGTGTTCGAGTGAGTTGAGGCAGGTTAGATCGAGTCATGTCAGGGCACCTAGGGAAACATGTTCGGGCGGATCGGGTTGGGTCTAGTCATGTGAGGGTTCCCAGGGAAACGTGTTCAGGCGGGTCGAGTCAGGTTGGGTTGGGTCATGTAAGGGTCGTTATATCGAAAATGCTAAGTTGTGACCACCTGTGTGGCTTGTTCACATTAGTGCAATCCATTTTATGTTTTCTCCCTCATGCCTACATTCCAATGGGATGTGGTATGTCGTGTGAGGGTGCCACAAGAAACATGTTTGGGTTATATCATGTGATGGAGACCGTATCAAAAATGCTAAGTTGTGACAGTCTATGTGCCTTGTGCACGTTTGTGAGACCTGTTTTCTGTTTTCTCCCTCATGCCTTAATCGACATTCGGGTGGGTCGGGTTGGATCGGGTCGTGTGATGGCGCCTAATGAAATGTGTTTGGGTTGAATCAGCTTCGATAGAGCCATACTATGAGGGCACCTAAGTAAACATGTTTGGGCAGGTCGTGTTAGGTCAGTTCTTGTGAGGGTGCCCAAGGGACGTGTCCGGGTCGATTCGTGTAGGGTCATGTGAGGGAACATAAGGAAATGCGTTTGGGTGGGTTAGGTTGGGTCGGGTCGTGTCATTTGAGGGTTCCTAAGGAAACACGTTCAGGTGGGTTGAGGTCGTGTGAGGGCACCCAAGGAAATTTGGTTAGGAAGATCATGTGGGGTCGCGTCATGTCGTGTGAGTGTGCCCAGCAAAACGTGTTTGGGTGGGTTGGGTCGGGTGAGGTCAGGTCGTGCTGTGTGATCAAGGCTCCTGAGGAAATGCGTTCGGGCATGTCAGATCAGGTCAGGTCATGTGAGGGTGCCCAAGGAAACTCGTTCGAAAGGCCTGGGTTGGTTTGGGTGGGGTTGTGTCAGGGCACCCAAGGAAACACATTCGTGTGGGTCGAGTCATGGGAGGGCACTGAAGGAAACATGTTTGGGTAGGTTAGGTTGGGTAGGGTTGTGTGAGGGCACCTAGGGAAATGTGTTTGGGTGGGTCAGGTTTGGTTGGGTCGTGTGACGTTGGCCATATAAAAAATGCTAATTTGTGACCGCCCATCTGCCTTGTGGACATTTGTGTGATCATTTATATGTTTATCCCCTCTATCCTTCGTTCAGACGGGTCTGTTCATGCCATGTGAGGGCACCACAGGAAACATGTTCAAGTCAGATCGTGTGAGGGAGGCCATATAAAAAATGCTAAGTTTTGGCTGCCTGTGTGCCTTTTACTACACGTTCGTGTGACCCAATTTTCATTTTCTCCCTCGTATCTTAGACATTCTGGCGGGTCAGGTCGAGTTGGGTTGCGTGATGGCACCCAAGGAAACGCGTTCGAGTCGGGTCAAGTAGAGTCGTGCCATACTGTGAGGTTGCCCAAGGAAACATAGTATAAAAGGAAATACCTCCAACATTTCAGAATGAAGTACGAATAAAATGAACCATTACTTAAGCTGCATTGTAAGTCGGCAAAACAATTTATCAATGTAAGCATCTACAATCCCAGTTTTGTATAGTCTACTCCATCTAACATTATAAGCATACTCGTTATTTATAAATGGATTATTTTCACATAAATAGAAGATTAATTCCTTGATGTTAGTTCATGATATGGTAATTTAGTACAAGAAAAATGGGAATATGATAGAATCAAGGTCACCTCTGTAATGACAGATTTTAATATCTTTCTTGATCTATTGATGGCAAGCTTTTGTGGTGCATCAATTGTTTTTTTCTTCCCTTAAATAATTTTTTCCTAATTGGTATCTTAAGGACTCCTCTAGAGCTACTTTACAAGTTGGTGGGTAGCAGGCTCCAGGATTATTGTTATATCTGCTTTGTAAATGATAAGCACTCTTTTGTGGGCTAACTTCTTATGGGCACCTCATAGCCCTCTCACTTTGTCAAAACCAGAATTTTCATGGGTGAAATATATTTGAGCCTCCCTATTGTTCTAAAGCTCCATTTCATAGTCATACTTCTTTTTCCCTCTATCCCCAAATATTCCTTTTGAGATTTTTCCACAATTAGTCTTAATTATTAATCAATAGATTTTTTCCTTCCACTTTGTGTTCAGTTCCCTCCACCTTTCAAGATGAAATAATTGGTACAAATACAACTTTGGAATCCTATATCCAATGGGGTTTGTCTATTAAGAAAGGTATTTTAGAAAATTCTTCCAAACCATTAAGGTTTTTTATTACTTTATATTTTTCCATTGAGCTTGAATCCTTAGCCACAACTCCCAAAAACTAACCCATTTAACCCCCTAAACCTCTAAAACCCTAACCCAATTAACCCCTAAACACTAAACCTCTAAATCCTTAACTCCTAACCCCTAAACCCTTAACCCCTAACACATTTAACCCCCAAAAACCTAAACCATTTAACTCCCTAAACCCTTAACCCTAACCCCTTAAACCCTAATTCCTGACCCCTAACCGCTTTAACCCCCTAAACCCATAAAAACTTAACCCATTTAACCCCTTAAACCCTAACCCCATTAACCCTTAACCCCTAACCCCTTGAAGGTACAAGGGAGAAAACGGAAAACAGGTTGCATAAATGTGCAAAAAGCACACGAGCAGTCATAACTTAGAATTTTGTATACAGTCAGGTCGAGTCGGGTCGCATGAGGGTGCCTAAGGAACATGTCCATGTCAGGTCATGTTAGGTCCTGTGAGGGCTCCCAAGGAAATGAATTTAGGTGTTTTATGTCCAGTCTAGTCAGGTCGTTTCGTTTAGGGTTGCCTAAGGAAACTCGTTCAGGTGGGTCAGATCGGGTTGTGTCATGTGAGGGTGCCCAATGAAATGGGTTCAGGAAGGTCGGGTCCAGTAATGTCTTGTCATGTGAGGGCGCCCAGGAAAATGTATTTAGGTAGGGCGAGTTGGGTCGGGTCGTGTGAGGGTGCCCAAGGAAGTGCGTTCATTCTGGTCGGGTTGGATCGTGTGAGGAAACCTAAGGAAACGTGTGTGGGCGTGTCAAGTTGGGAAGTGTCGTGTGAGGGCACCCAAGGAAACATGTTCGGGCTAGTTAGGTGGCTGGGGTCGGGTCATGTGAGGGTGCCGAGGGAAACATGTTTAGGCGTGTCGGGTAGTGTCATGTGAGGTTGTCCGTATAAAAAATGCTAAGTTGTGACCACCCCTGCTCCTTGTGCAATTTGTTTTCTGTTTTCTCCCTCATTCCTTTGTTAGCCAAGTCGGGTTGTGTCATGTGAGGGTGCCACAAGAAATGTGTTTGCGTCGGATAGTGTGAGGGAGGTCATATAAAAAATGTGAGTTGTGACCACTCATGTGCCTTGTGCATGTTCGTGCGACATGTTTTCTATTTTCTCACTTCTGCCTTTGACGTTCAAGCGGGTCGGGTCGGGTCGTGCCATGTGAGGGTGCCCAAGGAAACCCACTTGAGTAGGTTTGGTCGAGTCAAGTCGTGTGAGGGCACCCAAGGAAACGCATTTAGGTGGGGCGGGTCGGATCGGGTCTGGTCATGTGAGGGTGCCTAGGGAAACGTGTTCAGGTGGATTATGTCAGGTTGTGTGAGGGTGGCCGTATCAAAAATACTATGTTGTGACGGCTTGTGTTCTTTGTGCTTGTTTGTGTGATCTATTTTCTGTTTTCTCCCTCATGACTTCGTTCGGGCGGGTCAAGTCATGCTGTGTGAGGGCGCCACAGGAAACACATTCGGGTTGGATTGTCTGAGGGAGGACGTATCAAAAATGCTAAGTTGTGACTGCTCATGTGCCTAATGTATGTTTGTGCGACAAGTTTTTAGTTTTCTCCCTCGTTCCTTCGATATTCGGGTGGGTCGGGTTGGGTAGGGTCAGGTGATGGTGCCCTAGGAAACACGATCGGGTGGGTGCGGTTGGTTCGGGTCATGTGAGGCCACCCAAGGAACGTGTCCGGGTCGGGTTGTGTGTAATATCCTGAAAGGGAGAACACAGTAATACACAAACACAATATTTGAGACAAAATATCATGTACACGTAAATTTTGAACAAGATAGAAATATATAGAATAGGTGAGCCATTTTATTATGTAGGAGATGGATTACAGATACAACAATGCATAAAGTAGAAGCACTCAAGCAAAAGAAATGGCCTAGAATGACCCTGAAATCATGCCAAAGTAGGCATTGTGTAACTGGAGCTGTTGGGACGTTTATACTGTGTTGTCTCTTCAACTGATAATGATCTTACAACTGTTGGCTAAAAGGGAGTGCGTAGATCTATGGTGCTCTAGAGGTTTGATGATGCCAAGATTAAAGATCTGGGCACTATGATGGAAACCCAAGATAACCCTGAAAGGAAATCCAAATATAAGAAGATTAGAAATTCACCTCGTAGGGTTTAATCCCTTGACTGTTGGGTTATGAAAATCCGAAGCATAAACTGATGTAATACGGCTCCAATGTGTAACAAATAATATCCATGCTTTTAGGGTTGATCCCTCCTTCAGGTCTCCAAGCTAGAAGCTTGAGATCTAACTTCTTCTTCCTCCTCTCAAGATGACAACTGATGCATAAAAGATAGCTGGAAAAAATGCATTGTTTGGGAGGGAGAGGATGATGCCTACTACAAGATATATCTGATCAACTCAATAATGATGGAAACAATAAGTACAAAGTGAGTGGAGGATCCCTCACAGGATTCCCAACTGAAATATTGGAAACTTCCCTCCTCCTTTGGATCTATAGGACTAGACTACACAATCCTTGATGTGACTACTACTGCATGGAGGTATGATATGATTGGCCTAATGCCTGATATGGATCTGAAGTACTTGAAGGTTGATCTTGAAGCTCAAGGTGAAAGGATGAATCCTCCGCCAGTTCCTCACCTAAAATACTAAAGGAAAACCTCCTCTTCTCAAACCGTAATGCGGGAATACATAATTCAAGAAGATGTATGGGATGAAGAGAGTAGGAAAAATGTGGCACCAATTCTTGATGATGAATGGAAAATCAAAATAGCCTTCCCAGAGTAGGCACTTGAAGCCCCTCGTGGGTAAGGGTGGGATTTTCGGTCAGAAACACCATGTGCTAAAAAACACTACAGACTTCGCTAAATAGCTTAAGCATGCTTTTGAATGCTAAATGAAAATTCCAAATCTAAATAGATCTTAAATAAATAATACAAAAGCTTGCCTTCCAATGCTTCCCTTACCTTCCTTGTATGCTTTGCGATCCTTCCCATGCCTTGTCCCACCTCATAACTGTGATGTACATGTGGACATAGGTCTCCATGTAGACTGCACTATCTCTCCATGATATCCATGATCTCTGCATGTAATGTTCACCCTCTCTATCATGTGTGTACTAGTGCACCACTTCCTCCATCATCTCATCATTTATTTCTCTATGATCTTACTTTGGTTCCTCCTATATCTTATTTGACTCCTTCATCTCTCCATGTTCTTTCTTATTAATGTTGTTTGATCCCCACTCTTTGATTCATTAATAAGCTTATCCAATATTCCATGATGTATTTTTATTAGCTAATTAACCATGTTCACACTCTTAGCAATGGATTTATTCATCTTAAGGGGTTATGGGTGCCTCCACCCATTTATTTACTTAGTTAATTAAGATAAGTAAGAACTCTAATATTCCGAAAAACAAATGAAAATTTTGGAATATTACAATCCTCCCTGAAAAAATGTTGCTTGTCCTCAAGCAACTACAAAAGTAGATGTGCCAGCCACATATCTCCCTCCAAATGGCATCCACATAAGGAAGGCCTCCTGATGTGCTGCAATATGTTATGCATGCTCATCTCCAAAGTTGCCTCTCTAGAATGTCTAGAGTGACTTCCAACTTTGTAGTTAGATGTCCCTCATCTTCAATGAAGTGCCAAGTGACAACTACATGTTGTCCAAAATCATCATCAATACATGAGATATTGAAATGAACTGGTACCTCCCACAAAAGGAAAGTCCCAATTCACAAAACATTTCTCCATCCCACGCTTCAGGAAGTATACTATGTCTCACCATTATTTCATATTTAGCCCTCTTGGCCTTGTTGGATCCAAGCATCATCCCAAAATTGTGAAAATAAGAAGTAGAGACATATGGGTAGACGTGAAATATGTCAAACCATGTTCTCCCAATAGAAGCCACTACAGCAAAGCTTCTTGCTGCCACACCATACCATCATCATACAAAGTGGGTTGGCCATATTCTCTCAAGAGAAGCCACCACAAAAATGCATCTTACTAACCCACCATAGCATCATCATACCAAGTATGGTGTCCATAATCTCCCAATAGAAGCCATCGGAGGAGGGCCTCTTGCTGTCATCCTTCATTATTACCATGCAGGGTAGGGGAGTATGTCAAGCCAAAATCTCCCAAGAGTAACCATAGAAAAAATATCTCTTTCTACCTCTTCACATCATTATGTGAATCATGGAGAAAAAACATACCAATTGACATGTGGAATTTCATATCATAACAAGACAAAAAAACTCCATTAGTAGACATCATGAGAGTGTTATTCCATGTTCCAAACAATACAAAAAACATAGACATGGGAGATGTCATGTGATGGCCAAGCTCTCTCAACAATAACCAAAGTAACGATGCCTTCTTCTACTGTATTCTTCCATTGATATGCAAGGCATGGGTCAAAAAAATATGAGTCATTGGGTAGTAACCATACTCACCAAAGAGCAATGAGCATAGCCATGCCTCCTCCTTCATTACATCAGTGTTGTGCAAGACATGGATCATGGAAATGTGTGATGTAGAGTAGTAACCATACTCACCCAAGAGAAACTAGCATAGCCAATATTCTTACTAGTCTGTATCATATCTCTACAAGTGGCCCTGCAACCCCTTTCTCCACATCAACATCTATTCATCCCAATGTGGGTTATGGATCTCATTCTGCATAAACCTTGTATCCTCCCATTGTAGGACACCAACCTCCTCAAACTGTTGAAGATATTTTCACTCCATGATATGTTGAAGTGCACCTCCCATGAGATCTTTCCATGAGATCCTCTGATCACTAGCCCTCCAAAAATGACAAGGTTATTAATATGCTGTAGGTAGAAGTTTCTCTTTGAGCTATGAGATGCTCATTGAGAAAGTGTCATCTTGAAAAGGAAAAAGGTTGCCCATCTCAAGATGTCTACCATCCATCATTTGTCTCTCCAATGCTTCATGAGTGAAGCTACCATTAAAATGATCCAACAATGAATGGGTCTTCTTCTCATCACCATTTCTCATGGACAACGTTGCTATTATCCATTTTGATGTATCTACTATCTCATGGCGAGGCACAATGCTGAACTCATAGCATGACATTTTACATAGGAATATAATCATCCCATATTCTGAAACTCCACACTTAAACTCAAAGGGTTTAGTGTATCTCAGCAATGAAAAATTGGAATCACTCTTTATCTTCTCCTTGAACAGATCAAGGGTCCTCTGTGCAATGATAGGTTGCTGCTTCAAATTAGCATGTTTCTCTAATCCTTGGTTCTACAATGGACCTGATGGCATGTCACCACAAGCTTCAATAAGAGGTACTGAAACAATATGGTATGGAAATTATTGCGAAACTTGGACAAAATTATGTTTGGGAACATCTTGCAAGACAACAAGAGTTTCTTCAACCGGTGAAATGGTCTCTCCAACTCCTGGTGAGAGTGATGGCTTCTCTTCTATCAATGTATCAGCGCTGGAATCTACCTCCTCTTCCTCATGAATCTGCTAAATCATGCATGGGACTCTATATGTGAATAACATAAGACAACCTTGTAGATATGCAAGTGTCTCTTTTCCTGATACATGTACTTCTGCAGCTACTAGTGAACGTAGTAACTCTTTGTCCTGAGTGACAAGAGTGAAATTATCCATTAGCTTCTTAGGAAATGTCTCTAGTTATCCTATATCAAACTCCTTCCATATCCTTTGAAATAAGTCTCAATATTTAGTCACTTTTTCATGCTCCATGTGACCAAACAACCATTCCTTTGCCTCACCTTGAAGGTGAAGAGTTGCAATCTGAACAACCTCTTTCTAAACTATAGGATGTAGCATGGAGAATACATCTAACTCTTTCCTCCAAGAATTTGCAGTGTTTGAGAAAGATCCATCAAATGTAGGAAAATAGAATCTATTGTACCTCTTTCTTCTATTACTGCTATAGTATCCTCGTTCTCCCTTGAGTTGGGAAAACTTTTGGAGAGTTAGATTATCCTTGAATTCTCTAGACTGTGCTTTGTACTCTTAAAAATATAGACTTAGAGTCTCATGAGTGTGAGGCTCCAAATTTCTTCTATCTCCATACCATTCACTTTCCCCTTCAAAGAAAGTGGGCATAGTATATCTTTGAGGAGCTCTATGCTTCTCCGATCTTCTTTGTTATTGATAAGAAGTCCTAGGACCTTATTCATTCTGAAACCTTCTTGAGGTTTCTCTTCTCCTTTCTCTCTTCATTTCAATGATTTCCTTGGAGAGATCCTTAATATTTCTAAAGAGAGATGCAACAAAACTTAATCCCTCCATTATTTACAGATATCTACTATCTTCTTTTCTTATTATTTCGAGAATGCCCACAAGCTGAGCCAAAGATCATGCTCTGATACCACTGTAATATCCCAAAAGGTAGAATGTAGTAATACCCAAAAACAATATTTGAAACAACAGATTATGTACACATAAATGATGAACAACACATAAATATACATAATAGGTGAGCCATTTTATTATGTAGGAGATGGATTACAGATACAAAAATACATAAAATATAAGCACTGAAGAAAAAGATATGGCCTATAATGACCCTGAAATCATGCCAAAGTAGGCACTTCATAATTGGAGCTATTGTGAGCTGTATACTACATTATCCCTTTAGTCGATAATGATCTTACTACTGCTAGCTGAAAGGGAATGCATAGATATACGGTTCCATGGAGCTTTGATCATGCCAATATTTCATATTTGGGCACTATGATGGAAACCTAAGATAACCTAGAAAGGAAATCCAAATCTAAGAAGATCATAAATTAACCCTCCTATGGTTTGATCCCTTGACTGTTGGGTTATGCAAATCTGAAGCATAAAATGATGTAATATGAATGCAATGTGTTACACATTATATCTATGCTTTTAGGGTTGATCCCTCCTTCAGATCTCCATACACAATAGCTAGAAAAATTGCATTGTCTGAGAGGGAGAAGCTAATGCCTGCTGTAAGATATACCTGATCAGCTCCAGAATGATGGAAACAATAAGTACAAGGTGAGGGGAATATCCCTCACAATACTCCTAGCTGAAATACTGGAAACTTCCCTCCTCCTTTGGATCTAGAGGACTGGACTGTGCAATCCTTGATGGGAATGCTACTACATGGATGTATGATATGGTTGGACTGATGATTGATATGGATCTAAATTACTGGAAGGATGAACTTTAAGCTCAAAGTGAAAGGATGAATCCTCCACCAGTTCCTTAGCTGAAATACTGAAGGAAAATATCCTCCTCTCAAACCCTAATGAAGGAATGCATAATTTTGAAGATGTATGGGCTGCAAAGAGTAGGAAAAATGTGACACCAATGCTTGATGATGGATGGTAGCTAAGAATAACCTTCCCAGAGTGGGCACTCGAATACCCTCGTGGGTAAGGGTGGGATTTCCACTTGGAAACACCCTGTGCTAAACGACACTGCAGCCTTAGCTAAAAAACTTATGCATGCTTGGAATGTCAAATGGAAATTCTAGATCTAAACAGATCTCAAATCAATAATTGAAAATCCTATCATCCAATGCTTTTCTTACCTTCCTTATATGCTTTGTGATCCTTCCCATGCCTTGTCCCACCTCATAACTGTGATGTACTTGTGGACATAGCTCTCCATGTAGACTTCACTTTCTCTCCATGATCTCCATGATCTATGCATTTAATGTTCACCCTCTCCATCATGTGTGAAGTAATGGACCACTTCCTCAATCATCTCATCATTTACTACTTTATGACCTTACTTTGATTCCTCCTAGATCTTATTTGACTCCTTCATCTCTCCATGTTATTTCTTATTAATGTTGTTGGATACCCACTCTTTGTTTCATTAATAAGCTTCTCCACTATTCCATGATGTAGGTTTATTATCTAATTAACCATGTTCACACTCTTGGGAGTGGATTTATTCATCTTAAGGGGTTATGGGTCCCTCCACCCATTTATTTACTTGGTTAATTAAGATAATAAAGAACTCTAATATTCCAATAAATAGATGAAACTTTTGGAATATTACATTGTGTCGATTCGTGCGAGGGTGCCCAAGGAAACACGTTCGGGTGGGTCGGGTCGGGTCGGGTCGTGTGAGGCCACCCAAGGAAACATGTTTGGAGCTGGCTCTAGTACAAGTTTATGAGTTAGCCAATGGATAATTTATAGTACATAAGTATGTGATTTCCAATTTATCAATCATGCATAGGCCTGTAAAATTAAGGTATGGTAGACATTTTGTTTGGTGGAAAGAATTAGAGTTTGTTTGGATTTGCTTGATTACAAACAATGGTAAACTGCGTACGTCAATGTTTTTTTCCTTTATGAAACAACCAACATCAATTCTTTCCAAAAACAACTCAAAAAAGAAGAAAACAAGTATCTTTTATTATCAAGCCAAGTTGTGGCACTAGTTAGCTAAACATAATCTATAAAATAAAACACCTCCAACATTTCAGAACAAAGTATGAACCAAATGAACCATTGCTTAGACTGCATTGTAAGCCAAGAAACCTCATAGCTCTCTCACTTTGTCAAAACCAGAATTTTCATGGGTGGGCTATATTTGAGCCACAATTACAAACCCCTAACTCATTTAACCCCCTAAACCTCTAAACCCCTAACCCATTTAACCCCTAAAACCTTAACCCCTAACCCCTAAACCCTTAACCCCTAACCCTTAAACCCTGAACCCATAACCCACTTAACCCTATAAACCCCTAAAACCTTAACTCATTTAACCCCCTAAACCCTAACCTCATTAACCCCTAACTCGTAACCCCTCAAAGACACAAGTGAGAAAATGGCTAACGGGTCGGGTCAGGTTGGTCGAGTGATGTGAGGGTGCCTGTATAAAAAATTCTATGTTATGAATGACCTTGTTCCTTGTGCATGTTTCTGCAATCCATTTTTCGTTTGCTCCCTTGTGCCTTCGTTCGGGTAGGGCAAGTCATAACGTGTGAGGGTGCCAAAGAGAATGCGTTCGGGTCAAATTGTGTGAGGGAGGTTGTATAGAAAATGATAAGTTGTGACAACCTGTGTGCCTTATATTGCATGTTTCTGCGACCCATTTTCCACTTTCTCCCTTGTGCCTTCGATGTTCGAGTGGGTTGGGTCAGGTTGTGTGATGGTGCCCATGGAAATACAATATAAAACAAAATTTCTCCAACATTTCATAACTAATTGTGAACAAAATAAACCATTACTTAGACTCCATTGTCAGCCAAGAAACCAAATTTGTCAATGCAAGGATCTACAATCCAAATTTTGTGTAGTCTTCTCCATCTAACATTATAAGCATACTGGCCATTTACAGATGGAGTATGTTGACATAGATTGAAGATTAATTCCTTGATGTGAGTTCATGATATGGAAATTTAGTACAACAAAGTGGGAATATGACAGACTCAAGGTCAACTCTATAATGAAAGATTTTAATTTATTTCTTGATCTATTGATGGGAAGTCTCACTTTTTGATTTTAAGTGAGCTATATTTGAGCCTCCCTATTGTTCTAAGGCTCCATTTAATAGTCGTACTTCTTTTTCCCTCTATCCCCAAATATTCCTTTGAGAGATTTCCACATTTAGTCTTAATTTTTAATCAATAGATTTTTTCCTTCCACTTTGTGTTAAATTCCCTCCACCTTTCAAGTTGAACTAATTTCTACGAATATGAGTTTGGAATCCTATATCTAATGGGGTTTGTTTATTAGGAAAGGTATTTTTGAAAATTCTTCCAAACCATCAAGGTTTTTGATGAATTTAGATTTTTCCTTGGAGCTTGAATCCTTAGCCACAATTCCCAACCCCTAACCCATTTAACCCCCTAAAATTCTAAACCCTTAACCCATAACCTCTAAACCCTTAACCCCTAACCCATTTAACACCCTAAAACTCTAAACCCCTAAACCACTAGCCCATTTAGCCCACTAAAACCTAAAATTCTAAATGCTTAATCACTAACCCCTTAAACCCTAATTCCCGACCCCTAACCCATTTAACCTGCTAAGCCCCTATAAACCTAACCCATTTAACCCCCTAAATCCCTACCCCATTAACCCATAACCCCTATAAGCGTCCCCCATCATCATTGTCTGCAAAGAGCACTATCTCGATCCAATGTGTTCATCAAGTTATTCCTCTATCACTGACACATATCCAACATCCTCTCCTTCACATGTCTCAGCTTCTTCCTCAGGTGGGGTCAGGTCTGGTGGGGTTATGTGAGGATGCCCAAGGAAATGCATTTGGGTGGGATGGGTTAGGTCATGCAATGTGAGGGCATCCATGGAAATGTGTTCAGCTAGGTCGGGTCATGTTGTGTGAGGGAGCTCAAGGAAACACGTTCAAGTGGATCAGGTCGGGTCGAGTCAGGTCATGTGAGGTCACCCAGGGAAAGGTGTTTGGACGGGTCGGGTCGGGTTGGGTCCTGCGAGGGTGCCTGATGAAATGTGTTCGGGTGGGTTGCGGGGTCAGGTCATGTGAGGGTGGCCATATAAAAAATTCTAAGTTGTGACTGCCTGTGTGCCTTGTGCACATTCGTGCGATCGTTTTCCATTTGATCCCTTGTGCCTTTGTTTGGGCGGGCTGGGTCGTGTCATGTGAGGGCATCTAAGGAAATGTGTTCGATTCGGGTTGAGTAAGGGAGGTCATATAAAAAATGCTAAGTGGTGACCATCCATGTGCCTTGTGGCACACGTTCGTGTGACCTGTTTTCCTTTTGCTGGCTTATGCCTTCGTTTGGGCACATTGGGCAGTGTTGTGTGAGTGCAAAAAGGAAACACGTTCGGGTCAAGTCGGGTTGGGTCGTATCGTGTGAGGTTGCCGAAGGAAATGCATTCGGGTTTGGTCATGTGAGGAAGGGCCTATAAAAAATGCTAATTTGTGACTGTCCTTGTGTCTTGTGCACATTTGTGTGACCCATTTTTCTTTTTCTCCCTTGTGCCTTCGTTAGGGTGGGTTAGGTCGGGTCGGGTTGTGTGAGGGCGCCAAGGAAATGCATTCGGTTAGGTATAAGTCGGGTCGTGTGATGGCGTATATATAAAAAATGATAAGTTGTGACCACTCATCTACCTTGTGCACATTCGTGCAACCCATTTTCTGTTAGTTCCCTTTTTCCTTCATTTGGGTGCAGGGTCGGGTCACGCCATGCGAGGGCACCCAAGGAAATGCGTTCAGGTTCGCTATTTTTAGGTAGTGTGAGGATGGCTGTATAAAAAATGCTAATTTGTGATCGCTCGTGTGCCTTGTGCATGTTTGTACGACACATTTGCCATTTTCTCCTTTCTGACTTTTTTTAGGCAGGTCAGGTCGTGCCATGTGAGGGCACCCAAGGAAACGTGTTCAGGTCAGGCCAGGTCGGGTTGGGTGATGTCAGGGAGGTCGTATAAAAAATGCTAAGTTGTGACTAGAGAAAATTTTAAGGATGAAAAATTACCTTGAAGTTTAAAAATATTGGCGAATCTCACCAGTCCCTAATATGTAAACTATAAAATGTTTATTTATGTATTTGTAAATAATTCAAGTTTATAATGGTTTTATATATAATCTCTTTATAGTGTTGGTGATTTTTAAGGTAAAATAATTTATATTGTAAAATTTGTGCGAATCATTTTTATAAAAAAAGGAAATTAGAGAATATTTTTTTGGAAAATTAATGGAAAATTAGCCCACTTCTGAATATTGGCCCCTGAAATTTTCCATGGTTGTAACCACCCATGTCCCTTAATGTGTAGATTTCTGCAATCCATTTTCCGTTTACTCCCTTGTGCCTTAGTTCAGGCGGGTCATTTCGTGCCGTGTGAGGGCACCCAAGGAAACACGTTTGGGTCGAGTTCAGGTCGGGTCGGGTCGTGTGTGTGGAAAGTTGTAAGTTTTACATATTAAATAATTTATATACACGTTAATATCTTATTGATTTATATAAAATTTTTAATTTACTACTTATATAATTTGTTTTTAAATATGATTATTTACATTTAATTTTTAATTTTTAATTTTAATTCCAATTCCCGCCTCAAAATTATATATAGTTGAAATACTATATATTTGACTAACTATAGGAGCTATAATTAAGAAATTATATATTTTTCTGACTATAGGAGCTATAGTTAGTAAGTATTTAATACTATATATAAATTTTTTTTTAAATATTATTATTTACATTTAAATTTTAATTTTAATTCCAATTCCCGCCTCAAAAAAATTTCACCCTTCACCCCAACCTCGATATTCTCACCTGCAAAAAACACACCCTTCAAGAGCTAGAGAAAGTGGAACGGTGTGCTAGATCTACCTCTTACTCCACTGCCCAACTCAATCCAGGAATTTTCTGCCACACGAATCACTGTTCTGAATGCACCATCATTGTTCTATACACAGACTTAGGCTGAACCCGACTCGACCCTGCCGAACTACTCGACACCCTAAGGAACCCGACTCGTTCTAAACCTGAACGCTGAAACTGGATATGAATTTGCTACTACTCGGTCTACAATTACTTATATATCACTCAAGGCTGCAAGCAACCTCTACCTTCAAATACTTACTTATTCTTAAATATGGGGTAAAATAAATTAGCTACTGATGGTGGTGGACCAACAACAATGGGTCCATCAACCTTATATATTCCACCCAAATCCATGTTAAAATGAAAATTATGCTAGTGGATCTGCTACCTTTTTCATTCACTATGTCAACTATGTCCACTACTATTGCTATCACATTCACTTATTCAAGGTAAATGACTGGATTTGCAATTAGATATGCTCCTGTTTCTGAGACTAGATTAATTTCTCCCCCGGGAAATTCAAGAGATATAGAACTAAAACTTACTCTACATAATAAACCACTTAATGAACTACTTAAACCACTCATGATGCTATTGGTGATGGTGCTAGATCAAGGACTACATAAATGACTGCATTGTATATGACAACTGGCTCTGCTACAGCTGCTGGTGGAACAACTACTGAATCTACTACTTAAACTTATGCTATTGATGAATCATATCCCTCCATAGGAGTCGTAACAACTGCTACGAGTTATGGTTCTGGATATGTGTATTGATCTCTACGTGGAAGAGATGCATTCGGCTCTGGATCCAGCAACATACTTTCCTTCACCTTATATGGTTACATATTCTACCTACTACCCACCTGAACAACGTCCTTATGGAATCTATAGGCAGGGACACTTCCATGCTGGGATAGAAGAGGTAGAGAAGCTATATGCATGGTCACTTCCATGCTACCACTTGGCATACCCTCTTTCATTATCCCCTTCATTCTATAAAATAAATAAAAAATTCAATTCCTTTTGGGTACTAATAAATTTGCAATCATTTTTTTCTTTACTGTCATTATCACTTTTACTCAAATTGCGTAGCGTATTAGTATTAGGACTTTGACATGAATTTATCATAGGTTTCAAAGTAGAATATTCTTTGATGGTTCTTTTTTATCATGGACATAAGTTATTTACTTCCTCCTTGACTCAAACACCATCTTACATTTTATTGAATATCTGCTAGCACCTTTCGATATTTTGTGACCCGCTTAGAAGACCCACTTAGAATCTAATCTCTAAAATCCAAAAGGTGCTCTAGATATCTGAGGTGGTAGGAGACCAATGTAAAGGAGAGAAAAAAAATTAAAATTTTATGGCCGTTGTGGAAAACCCTCCATGGATGGCCGTTGTGGAGGGTAGAAACTAGAAATCATAAAAATTGACAGCCGGGATAGAAGAAACAGTGAACAAGGGTGATATATTCTTGTCTAATTGTATCTCAAAAACATAAATTTGAGAAATTAAAGTCTTTCCTATACTATAACTATTGGGTTCATTACTTTAAGTTGTTATGATATAAGGTTATCTTACTAGTATCCAAGGATCATGTATATAACATGGCTTATCACTCTTAAGCTATAAACAGTAGTTACACATCCTCTTAATGGGATTATTACTCTTCTTAGTAATGTATAATATGTAACCAAATTCTATTTGTAATGAATAAAACATGATTAATCAGAGTTACTCGAATTATGAAAATATAGTTAGCTTGTATGAATATTACAACTATTCCTATTATTACATCATATCATGTTAATGGAAGAAGTAATGATTGGAATAGAGACCAATGGTATTCATAGTTCAACATAGCCTACTTGTATAAACATAATATACTACTTATAGCTCTGTAATGTGTAACAAGAGGCTTTTGTAATATGTAATAAGAGTAATAAATCCATCATATTCATTATTGTATTGGTTATACTGGGCATTACTTATACAAATAACATCATATTACATAGAGCTTAATCATGGTATTACAAATAGTGTGAGATATTAAGCCGAGAAAAGCTAAACCCTTATAATGAGCTTGGTGATACTAATGCCATATGATATAAAGGTAATGTGGTTTTATTCAATATGCGTATAGAGTAAAAGAAAGGTAGTAATCTTGAGCTTAGTTACTACAGGTAAGTTTTATGTTATATTCTTATATAACTTAATGTGTGATATGGTATTACTGTAATGTTTGGAGTATAAATACCTATGGAAATCAAAGGGAAATGATAGTGATAATGGTAACCATTGACCCGTATTAACCTTAGACTAGTAATACAATCAATTACACTAATCTATTTAGTAAGCTCTTATGTAACATGGATACTAGTATCATCACCATTACTTATGTCCAATATGCACGTAGTTTTACCGCAGTAATAGTTAATAATTCCATATTGGTTTCATTACTCTTACATTACTACTAATATTTCACTGCTTTGATTACTGTAATCACACTAACTCATTCATAGGTACTAGTATTCTAGCCGTTACTCATTAGATCAATATTATGGATTAGACTCTTCTTACAGTCCATATCGTGTTTAGTAAAGAAATGGTATTCCTTGCCCTCCCTCTAGGTATTCACCCCCAGGGGAAGGAACTACCCTAGTTTTACCCTATCTTATAGAAACATAGGATTATCTCATTGATCCTTTCCTAAAAACTTGGGATACAAAAGCCGATATGATTTATCTCTTAGGTTCTCTCTATTATATCAATAAAAAAGAAAATGAGACCTTGGTAGATTATAATGGAAGGTTAAAAAAACTTGGATAAGATCCCTAACAACTCTAAGCCAGATGAACTTGCCATCATATCCTTTTATACCAGTGCCTTTTTTCTTTGTTTTGGTTTGTCCCTCAAAGAAATGGATCCTAAAACTCTGGAAGTGGAAATGGGAAAAGCTTATACATATGAGTCTTTCCTAAATGGCTATGGTAAGGATGACTCATTGGCTCCTCCAAGGGAAACTACCCCAAAGGCCGAAGCTATTCTGCAATCTCCAAACAACCTTCCTGAAGACTAGTATTTTGTTTAAATTGCAAAGAGTTTTTGTGGGATACGATGTCCTGTATAATGAGCTTTAACATCCATAGAACATTCCATTTCTGAAAGCTTTAAAAAATTAGCACAATGACTAATACCTTGTCTACTGACCAGATCTTTGTTTTCTTTCAAAGAAGAGGGTAACATACTGATTGATGAGCATACCATCCATTTATGCCTCTCCAACTGTAAAAACCCAGAAACATACTTCCTTTCCTCATCAGGCATCAACATGTCATATTATACCTTGGCTATGTTTTGTGTTAAGTTTGGAGTGACTTCAAAAAATTTCATATGTACCGTGAAGATTACATCAGCTTTATTTTGACATCCAAATCTGATAACTAGATGATTTTTTATGTTTCATGAATGAGATGGATATTTTTTATACTATTTTATTTTATTTATCTAAGATCCATTAAAGGATGACCTTTTAAGTTAAAGGTACATAATTTAGTTCAAGGCCATCTTGAAGAGATATTACGAAACTATAGAGGGGTGGCCTTATTTTTTCTCAATAATAATGCTTAGAGGTGAAATCAAGCTAGTGTATGGTTATTCTGGACTTGTAAGCACAAGAAGGAACACCCCTCAGACCCTGATCCATTGGTTGTCCCTTCTTTCAACACATTTAATTAACTTAATTAATAATTAACAACCACTTAAATAACATTTAAATCAGTTGATGTTTTCGCACGCTAGAGTATCAACCACATAAAATGTTTACAAAACCAATGGTAAATGTAGGGGATGTTACATTTGTGCCTTAAATTCTTGTAGATAGACCTGGTGAGATATCAAATTAGTCACCTCATGCCCAAAATAGATATGGAACTATTGTCATAATTCATGTTGGTAGTTCTATAGACAACAATCCTAATTTCTGGGTATAATGGGCTAGTAACTATCAACTCTTCACTGGTGGCTCTAGCTTATCAATTGCCCAAAAATACATCAAATTGTCCTCCAATAATGGCTCAAATATTTGTGAGAGGAAATGTTCAAAAATAATGAAGAATATCCTGAGGAGGTAATCCAAATCAACTTCTATCCATGGATAACAAGTATTGAACTAGATTTCCAACATTGTCATCCACTATTAGTACATGTGTCATTTGTTTCAAGATGTTAAGAAATAAGAGCGACATATATTATGCCATTTCCATGGGAGAGTATGAATTCTAAGGCACTAAAGGTAGTATGAGGCTACCAAGATATTAGAGGAAATATAAATTGACCCTTTTAATCCCTCGGGTTTCCCCTCCTAACTACTCTCACTTAGAGGGAGGCCAAACACCAGGGGATAATGTGCGGGATGCACCTCTCTTGCACCAATCTAGGCCTTTAAGCAAGTTGTTGGGATAGAGGTCAGGGAGTGCCCTTTATGTTCCTAAGGATGTTCTCTTTTTCTATCACCCAATGGGATTTTAAAGGAAGAATTTTTTGCACAATAACAACTCCTTTTCTTGAAAGTTTACACCCTTCTTACTGAAACAGGATAAAGGCACAAACCTGCAACATATAAATATTGATTTAGCCTAGATTATGTGACGTGTACAAACATTTTTTTGGATTGTGTATTGAGGATGAATACACAATATCAATATGAAGTAAACTATTCAGTATTTGGCCTTGTGGAAAGACCATATAAGGTAAGCCCTAATCTGAACTTGCATTTTCACAGTTAGATTTTATTCAAGTTGATTAGATAACCATGGTAGAGATCTTGTTGAAGTTCTGAAGTCAAAGCCTAATATTGTCAGTAAAATTTATTTCAATATTTCAACTGGAAAACTTGTCTCAAATATTTTGTATTTTTTTTTCTGGAGCAGAGCTACTTATGAATCTTCTCTTATTGTATACAAGATCTGTGATAGAAGAACTAAGGCTTATTACACACCTATAATTTTTTTGTTCTCTGAGAAGGTTGGTTGATTAGAAATCAATAAAAATTTGGATCTATTGGTGTGATTGATCACTGTAACATTTATAAGTTGTATGTGCAGTATGTGTAATTGACTGATTATATGGGTGAAACTTCAAAGTTGGAATGCTTGTTTTTTTTCTTACCTTGTTAAAGTGTTATGGAGGAGAATGCATAGTTATGGAAAGTTGGAAACTTATGCATGGATTTGATTTGAGTTAATTAATGGACAAAGTATTGTTTTGAATGTTGCTCCAACTACCTTAAAGAGAGATTAGTACTGTTGTTAATTCCATATTTTCAAAGTTAGTAACTTATATGTCAGAGAAAGGTAATAATTGGGTTGAATACATTAAACATGTTTTGATGCTGAAAAATGCACATATGGAGAAGTCTTGAGTAGCCAATTGCTTGACAGAGTATTGTGAGGACCTTCACATATTGTGTATTGGACAAATTATGTTTCATATATATTGTAACTATTATAGAGTCTATGGTAAGACGTCAGGATGTTCTCAACATGCATCTGATGATAATATTGTTGCTAGCGCTTGCATTGCAAGTATTATATTACTGATGATGTTTTTTTTATTCTTATATTGTATGTTGGATTGAATTTAGTGAGCCCATGATAAATGTGAAGCTAATTTTTGTTATTTAGAACTATTTTGAGTGCAAGGATGGTTGATTTCGGCACTTTGATGATGGAAGTATAACAGAGGTTAAGTATATCATCTTTTTACTAGAATTATTCCAGATGAAAGTGGTGCATGAACATTTGATTCTACATATTAATATGTAATGTGGTTTTGAGAATGAAATGGAAAAAACCAACAAATATTACCAACCACAGATTGATTTAGACTGAAGTGTATGGGTGCCTTAATCATGCCTATATTCCTTATAATAATTCCATATGTTGAGTGGGTGAATGTTTTTTGCAAAATCAAGTAATCTATTACAGTATCATTACATTCATTCATGAGACCAGAAACAAAATGGGTATGACAAGAAAAATTCCATTCATTCATTCAGAAATATAACAAGATATAAAATGGTGGGAACCATCATAACATTTCTTGAATATTACTACTTGACTAGTGTCAGAGTGCCTTGGTCCTAGCAACAAAAGAATCTTCAATAGTTCATTAAAGACAATAAATGGCACCATATGAGGACTATAAAATATTACTCATGTTCCTTATTGCTTATTATTCCAATAATCATACTACTTGAATCAATTTTACACTGATCAAATAATTATAAAATAATAAATAATTAATACATATCGAACCAACATTTTAGGAGCCCTAACTAGAGATCCTAGAGTAACTTTCAAGCACCAGGCCATATTCTGAAGTGTTTTTGTTAAGGGTGATTCATTGAATTTTTTGAAGTCTATAAGTTTCTCTTTAATAGAATATTTGTGGAAAAATACTTAGCCCTTCTCCTGAGGCTATTTCAAGGCATTAATTGAAGTCTGTTATGCAAGCATTCAAGCCTTGTCTTGGAAGAGAAGTCTTAAACCAAATATTTCAAGTTGGACCTTGTGACAATGGAACATGAATCTAGATTTTCATGGTAACTTCATTCTCTGATGGAGTCCCACTTAGTGGGGTCACCTTTTAGAGCACTTCCTTTATTCTTTGTAGATAAGAATTTTTCAAGAATTTATCAAGGAAACTATATACCTCTCTTTGGGGTATGGCATACCTCACTAATCTCAAAAAATCAAAAAGCTTCATAGTACTACACATATATTGTCCAATAGTTTGTTTCCTCTCCAAGTAGAAAACCAACCTTATTTAATATACCTAGATAGACTCCCTAACAATGGCACCATTTATTATGTTGTCCCCCAAGTTGTTCCCCCCTTTCATTAGGGTTTCAGTGATGAGGCATAATGTGTAGGAGCACTTTCCTATGCCACTCTAGATTTTTGAGCTAGTCCTCGGGCTAGGGGGTACCCTCAAGTACGCTAAATTTATTTGTACCAGCTTGCCACACTAGAATTTTTTTTCCATTAAGCTCTTACTATATTTATTGCAGAGATAATTGGTGCACGAAACAATCCCTACAACTATGATGATTTCCTAATTTCTTTATAAGTGGTAAAAGGGAGAGATTAATTAAATATTGTTGATATTAAAGTTCATTAACCCATAGCATAAGGGTGTGTTAATAATGATTCCATATTCACAATAGATAATGTATAAAAATGAACATGCTTCATAATAAGAAGCAACTCATCATTTTCTCATCTAACACCGAAAATCAAATGGGAAAGAAAAGCATATATTCATTGATTCAGTCAACATCAAATATAATACAAAAAATGGAAGAACACATGCATAATTCGCTTGATTATTATAATTTCACTAGTGAAAATATTCCTCTCTCCTAATTAGACAAGAAAATCCAGAATTCTTTGAATTACAATGAGGTCACTGGATGGGGACTTACAAAATCTCAGTCCTAGGCCTTTATTTCTTATTTCCAAAAATATGTAGCTTACATATGAGTTGAAGTGAAGAGGAGAACAAGAATAGACAAAATATAGAATTAATGTGACAGATCCTCCCATCACAGGTTCAATGAAACAATACAACATGATAGGATTTCTTCTCTCAAAATTTTAGCAGCCTGTTGGTATCCAAATTATTGATCCTTTTTTGTAATGTTGAGCGAAAATTATATATAATTTCAATATCTTTCCACTTCTATTTATTATTTCTCTCCCTCTTAGGGATTAACCCTTAAATAAAGGCTACCTCTCATATATAATCTCTACAAAATGAGGGGGTAATGCCATATTGAAATCGAAAATGATTGTTGGTTTCTTTGCTCTCCTTCCCTTTATAGTACCACTTTAATTTTCAGTTTGGGAAGGTGGTCTAAGATGTGATGAATGTATGTCTAAGGGTGGTTAGGAAGGTGCCTGCTTTCGAAGTAACATCTGAGTGAGAGGAGAGACTTCCAAAGGTTCACTTTATTTGGCTCCGTCCTGGAAAAATAATATACTAGGTAGAGTATTTTTCACCCTTACTCCCTATCTATCATTCCACCTCTTACAATCCTAAATGACTTGCCCAAATCTTGTGATGAATGGGGCCTGGAGAGTAGACAAAGTTCTTTATGAGGGTCCATATGGAAATTGATAGATGTAGTTGATTGAAAACATCCAGGGATGAGGTAATGGTCCCTTTGTATATCACATTTTGTAATCTACCCCCAACTACCTTTCTTAACCCATTATATTTATTTAAATAATGTAGCATTAACTAATAATCCCATGGGGTGAAAATGTGAAGTTGGGTTACACTTTTTTCCCTTTTTTGAGAAAAAAATTTCATTTTTTCACTTCTTCAACTTTCTGCAAGCTAAAATATTTTTTATGTTTCGAATTTCATTTTGCGATAAAAATAAAAGCTGTCAGAAATTTTGTTAGCTTTCTATTACTTATTTTTTGGAATTTTTTTATACATATTTGATATGTCAACTTAGCATTTCTTTGAGTGTGTGTTTTTTAATAATCAACGGATTCATAATAAGTCATGTTAATACGCAATGTTGTATTCTTTGAAAATTTGTGTTTTTGAGAAACAAAATGTGTTACAACAATCTAGACAGAGTCTACTTCGGTTTCGTCATATTTACAAAGCCAATGGATGCATATCATAATTACTAGAATTTTTTGAACTGGTCCAATATGAAAAAATGCATATTTTGAATATGTTTCGTGACACAAGAAATTTACTAACATATATGTTATAACCTAAAAATCTAAAAGCTACCCATTAGAGACGACGGACCAATGTAATGTACCATAATTTTTTCAATTTTGTTTACAATGTATTTTGGAAGATACAGAATTTTGATTTCACTGAATCACAATGACCTTCAAAAATTGTTTGCATCTGTTTTATTACCAAATTAATTAAAATTAGTAAATATTTATGAAATTTCATGAAAGTTATATTTCCTAAAAGTAGATTCAATTCTGAAAATTCTTGTCTTGGTTCCGACAGTTAATTCAGAATGTTTCATGGAGTTTAATCAGTCCAAAGTTGCATAAATGTATTCAAGGCTTGGCTCTCTGTAACTGGTGACGCGTTAGTTCGCCCGAATTGTTTTTTGCACCGATGACACGTTAAGTCAAACGACAAAGTAGTTCGGCTGAACTATTTCTTAAAATTTCCACTGAAATTTTACTTATCTTTTTGTCGGCCAGAAAGTATCGCTGAGCCCCTTCAAAAAAACATTTCACGGAAATATAAATTGCCATGAAACCATTCATTATTTTCGCATATTTTTTGCATGTTTGGTCTGATTTGACAAAAGTCTTTATCTGATTTTACAAAGAATTGTTTTGGGTTTAGGGACTTTTCTTGAAGGTACATTCAAAGGACTTTTCTTTGAGACACATTATTTTCATACATTTGATCTGATTTTGCAAGGAATTTTTTTGCGTTTAAAGAATTTTCTTGGAGGTACATTCAAAAAAAAAATTTAAAGACTTTTCTTGGAGGTACATTCAAAAGACATTTCTTGGAGGTATGTGATACAGTTTTTTGGGCTTCATTTTTGTTTAAAGTATGGATTTGGGCTTAATTTCGAAAGGACATTTTTTGGTTTTGGGTTGAAGTAAATATTTTATAATGATTTTTTAAAATGAGATTTTGTATAACTTTTTAAATGAAATTTTTTTGTAGGATTTGGAAGGAAATATTTTGAATTTCGTTTCATTTTTATAATAATTTTTTTTCCTAAATTTTTTAAAGTGTGTGTTTTGGATTGGAGTATGTATTTTTTGCAAAATTTTTAAAATGAGTTTTTTTTTTAAAATTAAATCTTTTGTGATGTTTTTTTTAATTGAGTTTTTGTCTAAATTTCTGAAGGAATTTTTTTGAACTTCATACTCTATTATCATGGGAAATTGAAGAAATTGTACAAGAAAATATGATCGAAAAAGAGACCTTGAGGAACGTAGAGAAGAGACGAGACAATCTCACAAAAGGAAGCTAAAAGCACTCTCTAATATTGAAGGGGAAAATCAACCTCAACTAGAAGTTGAAACATGTATGCAAATGTTAATATTATGATTTTGATATATTTAAAATTTTCCTAGCGTAAATTTGAAGCTTAATTTTTATTTGATGAACTAATTTGAAAAATACTTTGCAATGTAAACAAAGAGATATATTCCTCAAAACATTGATGATGAGATACAAAATTTTGAAAGAGAAAGTGAAAGAGATATTGAACCAATGATTGAAGATGGTGAAAATGATGAAAGAAATTCAAGTGAATAAATTGAATCACAAGGTATATATATATATATATATATATATATATATATATATATATATATATATATATATATATATATATTGTACATGCAATATTATTGAAATTATACATATATTTTATTAATTTTAGTTATTTGTGAATATGTAAACTTATTATGTACTATTCATTTGAATATTAATGTACGGATGAAATCAATGTCGATGACGAGATGTTAGAAAATGTTGACACTCACACATATGGAGATAAAAAAGCTGACCATTATATACAATATCATGTTAACCGCATTTTTTAGAAGTATTTCATAAAGGAAAATGTGCCAGTTCAAGCCCAAATGTTGAAAGGTCTCCTATCATTAAGGAAATTAAAAGAAGCTACGACTTTATTGAGTATTCGAAAATCATCCAAAGATAAAAAAATGAAGGAAAATGTGATACAAATATAAATAGTGCTATAAATTCAATGAAAAGATCCAGATAGAAAAATGTTTCAGTTTTACATAGAGCAATACATATTGGCAGTGGTTTCATCAAGTACTAAAGAGAATCGCTTGGTAAAATCTATAGCACGAGCATTAGGAACCTCACGAAAAACTTTGCACAAACATTGGAAATTTCGGTTGCAAATAGATGCAAATGATGAACTTGCTTGTTGGAGAGCTATTTGTAGGCAACCATATAAAGATATACTTGGAGAAAATGTTAAAGAAATAATATATGAATATTGGAAGAACAATTCGCGTGTTTCGCCAACTGCAAGGCATGTGATGCGAAGAAGAATAGCACAAAATTAGTATGAAGAACATGAAAAGCATTTCTTGGAAACCACTAAGATAGAGTTGTTCAACAAGTTCAAAGAAGAGAATCGTGAAATTCATGTTTCAATCAGTGCTTTTGTTCAACAAAAAACCATGGTATGCAAAACCTATCACCGTACGCGACACTTGTTGTTGCCATTATCATGTGGAATTTGAGTTATATTATGACACATTCCTTGATTTTTTTGGTAGAAACTTTTGGAAGGATTCACCTCCTCCTTCCACTAAGAGGATTAGAGTGATGTGAAGAAAGCGATGAACTATTTCACGAAAAATCATGTTGGTGGTAAAAAATGCGATGATTGTAGGTGACTAAATTTCAGAAACAAATATAAATGCGTATAAATGATCAATCATTGTCCAGCATGAAAGTGAAATGGAAGATATATGAATATATCCATACATCAATTCAAGTTGTAAATAGTGTTAAAATAATTCAATTACGAGAGGAAGAAATTTTTGTGATAGAATTTTTGAGAAAGTTTGAGGCATAAATTTAAAAATACACCAAGAATTCCCATAGAGCTCGATGGCAAGACTTGCAATTCAAAAAATACCATGAATTTTTTCCACCAGGGACCATTTTGTCAGTAATTGATTTTGCAGAAAACTACACATTTGTTCCACAAAAAGAAATTCAGAGTGAATACTATCATTCTGACCAAGTCTCCATGCTCTTCCATATTCTATATAGACATGCTGAATAAAACGTCGATCATATAGAAAGAACCAGTGAAAATCGACATATTATTAAAGAATATCACGTTTATATCAGTGACGATCGTACACATGATACATATTTTGTACAACATTGTTTTGGAAAAGTTTATGATTCCTTGAAAAATCGTGGAATAACATTCAATGAACATTGGATATGGTCAGACGGATGTGCATGACAATTCAAATCTGCACAATCATTCTTTTGGTTGTGTTGTCTTCATAAGAAAACCTGCATTAAACAATGTTGGAATTTCTTTAAGATTGGCCATGGAAAAGGAGAACATGACAGTGCAGGGGAATGCATAAAATGAGCACTTCGAAGATATCAAATGAACCCCTCTGCAAGCCGACTTGTGGACGTGAAAGAAGTTGTTCAATGGTGTATCGCTGCTCTAAGCCATTAGACTAACCGATCAAGGGAAGTGCGAAGGTACATTCAATTTAATTTTTATTAGATATCTAATTTTAAACAGTGTACATTTATCACGATGATTATCTTTTATTGTATTTTGATATCATATTTACATTCTTCTTTAAATTTTCCATATAAAGGTTTTTTTGGCATATTGGGATCGAAGATGTATATAGATCAATTGGAAAGGACGTTGAAGCAATAAAAGGGACTCGAAAATTGCATTCAATTAAAACAAAGTAATCCAAAAATGTGTTTGCATTGGATAAAAGAAAATATTATTGTTTTTGTCATGTTTGCATAGAGAAGACAAAATCCAATGACGTTTGTGAAAACAAAATGTATGTAAAAGATTGGAAACATACAGAGCTAAATACAAATGGAAAAATGTCCATTGCAATTTCTGAATAAATGTAATCAGAGGAGACTACAATATCATACGATGGTGATCGAGTTTTTGATCTTGATAGAGAAGGTAAAATTTGAATTGCTTTCTAATGATAAAGATCTAGAAATAAATTTGAATATGTATAATTTTGTTAAGTTTGTTTTATTGTGCAAGAGATGTTTTTGCTGTAATTGCACCTACTGACAACGATGAAAATGTGAAGTATTATTTGATGCGTTGCACTGAACTAAAAATGAAACTATTAGAAGACTATAATGATCACGGATTTCCATATGAAAGAGGATCTATTATACTGAAAGGTTATTTTTTCAGACAAACTAATCAAAGTGGGAATTCTATTTACTTTGAAGACTATGAACCTGATTTCATAAGTTGTTAATATAGTCACTTGGTGTGTGCAGCATGCATAAATTTGATCGAGGTT
>JAXQQM020088533.1:0-32500 GCA_034641835.2 Pinus albicaulis
GTGTTATTCATCAGTATTTTTTACCTGTTGCTGATGACTAGTTTCCTTAGCTTAGTTTTCTAGAAGCCGATCTCAAAACTGTCAAATCTGTCATCTAGAAAACTCCCCAAAACAATTTTTGTCCTCCTCCCCCTTCCTATCAGTCTATGATGAGAAAAAAATTCAGCTGTCAAGTCCTATCTGATTTCAGCAAAATATCCCTGTCTATAGCTGTCATAGCTGTAAATTATTTTCCATCATTTACCCTTGTTTCTCAAGCCATTCACTATCCAACAGCTGAAAAAATGTTTGAAACCCTATCCTTGGTCATCTTGTCATTTGAAAATCTTATCATACCTGAGAAAACATTCAGAATCTATCAAAATTGTCCCTATGTTAGATAGTGGTGTTTAGGGAGTCTTTTCCTTGGCAAAGATATCCTGAGCCAAAAGCCTCTGTTTAGTACCAGTCAGCCTTGAATTAGTTCCTTTTCTGCAAAACAAGTCTTGTTCCATCCATAGGTCGCACATCACTAAGAGGTCTCTTTGTCTCATGTCAGAAGAAGTTCACAAAGATCCAGATCAGGAAAAGATAAGGTTGCTCACTATCTGATGAAGTATGCTTCGCTCGGGCACAATCTCCTTGAAATACCAAATGAGCTCTCCAAGGCTCAAAATCATATTTTTTTACATCTCTGCAGGGGTGTAATTGAATGATAAATAGTATGAAAATAAGAGCAAAGGGACGAGTTTAAATAGGTCCTTTATGCTGAGTTAGTTTGCCATCAGTAAAGCAAATGGAGTGCAGTGAGTAAAGGGCAACTAATAGGTATAGTTTGAAACCCAAAAACTGCCTAAATAATAGAGAGCATCCTCCAAGTCACATGAATACAAAATACTGATGTTATGCTGATCATCAATGTTTCAGTATCTCCTCCAAAAGCAGTATTGCATAGATTTTCCAAAGGGCTTCATCATGTAGGGCATAAGAAGACAACTGCTTCTTATGTTACCTCAAGCCTGGGATGTGAACATTAGCCAAAGGGAAATTTCAAGATACCCCTGAAAACACAGTCAAGGGAAGGTTAGTCAATAATATTTTGCAGTAAGCATTCTCCATAATACAAATCACATGGTTTCAGGTCTAAGTGTTCACAATGATATTTTACAAAAGGATATGCATCTCAGACCATGTCTAGTAATGGAAAATGTCAGAATCCACTTTGCTTCCTATTGGTGTTCTTCAAGCAGAGACACATATTCTAGAGAAATAATATAGGTTTGAAATGGATGAAATGACATGTGTATGGTGTAACCTCCTTCAAAAAGAAGATGGTTTGAAACAGTGATGATAACTTCCTTCATAAAAAGAAAATGATTTGAAAGACATGCTATGGCCTCCTTCACAGAAAAGTAGAGGGCCAACATGTTCTTAAGTGACTTCAGAAACTGGTGTGAGCCACCTCCTCCAAAGATGAACAGTAGGTGCATCAACAGAGTTTCAAATTGTGTTTGAGTAAGTTTTCTATTTGAAAGTCAGGGTTGAAAATCAGTGGTGAGTCAATGAGAGTTCATAGGTTGAAAAACCTATTTCATATCACAAGCAAAAAGATAGCATGCTAGTGTTAAAGGACTCTGATTTTGTATTTATGACAACCTCCTTCAAAGGATAAATCACAGGTTACAATTTTGATTAAACAAGCCTCTTATGAATGGTGAAATTGATAGACCAAAGCTCAGGTTCTAGTCTTGTTTGCAAAATGGTGTAAGGAAGAATTCACACAGGCCTTCTTTCACAAAAGAACAAAAGATCAGCTCTCCAAATGTTTGCGCCATGACACAGCTCATCCAAAGGGTTAAAAGGTGTGATGAAGCCCTATTTCACTCACAATCAAAAGGCTCCTCCATTAAATGATAAGAGACAGAGTTTTGGGAGACCCAGGCAGTTTGTCAAACATAGGCCTCCTTCACAAATAAGTAGAGGGCCCACCATTGTTTGAGGATATTCAAAATGACAAGCAGAAGATCAATCTGATAAGACCTCCTTAAACTCACCGACAAGAAATTTTCATTATGGTTATAAGAGGCTGCAAATTAGTTTTTGTGATAAATTACAGGGCTACTTTTTGAGTTAAAAGGGGCCTCCACAGAAGCATTATGGAAAAGATAGTTTAGAAAATGCAAACAGTTAGGAAACCTTGACATAAACTCAAGTCACATTTTCAAAACACAAAGTTTTGATGTTAAAAAGATTTTAAAATTTTGAAAGAGGAAGAGGATTTTGTTTTTCTTTTGACAAACCATTATGAGTATAAAAGGCACGAACCAAATGTTCATTAGCATCATGCCCAACCTCACTGAAGAAAGAAGAAGTTTATGAGCGATTTTGAAGAATTTTTGGGTTTAAGGTTATGCGCGGAATGCCTGTGTAAACGCGCGGCGCGCCTGTAAGCAGAGTCAATGTATTTTTGTGAAGGGCATGGCACGCTTATAGACGTGCGTGGCACACTTGTGCCCGGTGCCCAGGGCCAACCCGACAAGCCTATGCGTGGTGCGTTCTCCATTCAACGCTCGCCCATCAAACTGTTTTGAACATGTTTCCTGCCCGCTAGACCAATACTCAAAAAAGCATCAAAGACTCGTCTCTCAAAGGTATTTCTTGTATCTTAGCCAATTTTTGAGTATGAAGGAGGGTTTTAATAATAAATTTCAAAGAGAAAAAATGATTAAAAGGAGGATAACAACGATCTTAAAAAAGAGGAAACTAGTTGTTTTCAAGAAAGTTACCGTTGCCAAAATCACAGAGAAACCATTGTTTAAAAAACCATTCCATTGTGAAAGTTTAAGATTGGTTGTTCAAAATGCTTAAGGGGAGACAAAATTTTTTTTGAAGGTTTATTACTCAGTGACAAGGAGACTGCTTGTTGTCTTAGAGAAACAATAATCATCAAAGAAGGACAGTTTATTCAAAGGGAGAGCACAATGTTTTTCTAAGAGTGCATTCTTTGTTCCAAGTCAGTCCCTTAAAACAATGATATCAAAAGAAGCAATGATTTCAAAGAAACCTCTTTCTCGCTTCAAATAACCACAGAAAACAATGAATTGAGGGAAAAGAGCTCCTATTGCCAAAATCTAAGAGAGCTTATTTCACTTAAACAAACTTGTTGGCTAACTAAGGAAAAACTTAGTTCTACAAAGAGTAAAAAGTGTTTTGATTGAGGGCCTTTTTCAGTAATCATCTAAACAATTTTGCCTTGGTGAGTCAGTGAAGAATATCAAAAGAAAAAATGCATCCAAAGAAAGATAGCAGGAGTGGTTATCACAATAGGTATGAGCCTATTACAACTCAGGAAGTAAAAGAGTCTCCTTCAGTACTCTTTAATTTTCATGAAGTAGGGTGCTTGGAATTTTTCCAGAAGGTCCAAGAAGTAAAAAGTCACCTTCCTTTGACACATTTATTTTCTTTAAGGCTACAAGGGAAGCATGTTCATCTAGCAGGTTTAGATTTCAAACTCTCTCATAGGGCTATCTCCAAAGCTACCAAAATTCCCTATATCGAAGAAAAATGGTTCAAGCAAACATACCTAGATCTGAATCACTACAAACCCTTCCTAAAACCAGAACATCAGGATGCTTGCTAGGCTATTTTCCCTTTTTCCTACTTGTTGACCAGTTATGGCCCTCTCCTGAAAATCATCATGAAGTATTTCACATGTGAAGGGAGCTTTTTCCGGATTTATGCTTATTACATCAGGCTTCTTATGCACTTCACAAGAACTCAATTACTGAACCTACCTTTCTTCCTCTATAGAAGCATTGACAAGATGGCCTCTACTATTCAAAATAAGCCCTCCACTCAACAACAAGCTTGTCTATTTCATCATTCCCTTATCAAGATCATCATCCTCCATCAAATTGAGAAAAAGGGAGTTTCTTGGGATTATTTCATCTCCCATCCCGATTTTTCCATTGAATCTTCATCTCATGTGCCTTCCTCACCATCCACTCATCATGTTTCTCCTGCTTCTAGTAAATCCACTCCTAAAGGAAAAAAAATCTCCTATGATTGAGAGTGAAGAAGAGAAGAGGAAAACTAGTAGTGAAGAAGGGCAAAGTGACAAGAGGCAAACTAGTGATGAAGAAGGACAAAATGAAGAATCTAAGAATAACAGTGAGCATAAAGAAGGAAATGATGAAGAGCTTGAACAAATTGATGCAGAGCACAACAGTCATGAAGAGGAACATGTTGGGAGCCTACACAGCAGTGAGCATGATGGTAGTGAGGCACAAAACAGTGAAGGTAAAAAGCACAACAGTCATGAAGAAAGCAGGGACAGAGATGAACAAGGTAGCCCTCAAGAAGACATACAAATTTGTAGCCAAAAAACTTATGATGAGAAACAAGACAGCCCTCAAACAAGTAATGATGGTGACAATCAAACACCAAACAATGAGCATTCCAAAGAGGGCAGCACAGAGCAAAAGGACCAAATCAGTGACCATGAACATAGTAGTGATAAAGACAAACAAGGAAATCTTCAAACAGAAGAAAACAATGACAAAGATGATGATGGAAGTAGCAAGGTAAAAAACCAAGTTGAGCAAGTGAAAATAGATAAACCTCCTCCCTCTTCTCCTCCACACAGCCAAGAACATGTGCTAGCTGCCTCTCCTAAGCAAGGGGCCACGACTCTTCCTTAAAAAGTGGCAAAGCCTAGAAACACCAGATCAGCAAAGAAGAACACCACTCCAACAGTGACTAGAAATGTCACAAGAGCACTAATAAGTAGAGGGAAACTGCCTAAAAAGAGCATTGTTGAATTACCAAAGAGGAAGAGGACCAAGAAGTGTATCCAAGGCAAGGGGAAAGGAAAAGAGAAGAGTAGTCATGAAAAGGAAAGGGAGTTTGATATCATACAGATAAACAGTGATGATAGTGATAATGAAGCTAGAATCCTTGAGGCTCTCTTGCGAAACAGAGAAGACCAAATTCATGACCTACAAGCTGATATAGAAAGCTGAAAAGACTTCATACATGTTCTACAGATGCAAAACAAACAAATGAGTTGTCAAATGGCAGTTTTTGAGGCCCGGGCTCTCAAATATCAAAGGGAGGCCTCCAAAGCACAAACCAAGCTTGAAGAGCTTATGGGTGAATTTGATAATACTGAAGAAGAGGAGCAGCCAAGAAGAAAGAAGCCTAGGACTATGGGACTCAAGAGAGCTTTGGAGAAAAAGAAAGAGGAAGAGGCAACCCTTGTCCGATCTTATCCTCTCACTCATTTTCTCACCCAAGAAATAGAGGATGATAGAGAATCATGTCTTGAAAGGGCCAATAAAAATTTGGAGGATAATTTA
Source organism: Pinus albicaulis (assembly GCA_034641835.2). Lineage (NCBI taxonomy): Eukaryota > Viridiplantae > Streptophyta > Pinopsida > Pinales > Pinaceae > Pinus > Pinus albicaulis. The sequence goes on from JAXQQM020088533.1 coordinate 5,337, forward strand.
GAGAAAGCTAACAGATACTTGAGCCTGCAAAAGAAGATGACCGAGCACTACAAAAAGCTAAATCAATTCGCTCGAAAGAAATTGAAGGTTGCACAAGAAAAACTCAAGGTTGCCTGAAAGAGGCGCCCAGTAGAAAAAGTGGAGAAAGACACATTAGCACTTGAAATCTTGGCCTCCGCTTCTCTACATGTTTCTAAGAATCCATGAGGGGCTTACTCGCCATAATTGAGCAAATTTTGACAAGATTTTTTTTTTGACATTTTTGGGCCTAATTGCAGAAATTCATGGGTGCTGCCATTTTCGTTTGGAGAATCCTAAGCTATTGAGTATGGTATAATTAGATGTATTAAATTCAAGGGAATCTACTCAGAAAATTTTAGATTCAAAGGATGAGTTTTGATCCCCCAAAAAGGAAAAAAACAATGATTTTTTGACTTTCTGCCTCTCATATCAGCAAAGGGCTACTTTCTGGTTTTTTCCACTCAGTTCAGTTTTTCACATACTTCCAGTGATCAGTTTGTGAGAAATCAAGTATTTTCAGAAACTAGACATCCAGTTCTTTCCAATGAGCCATCACAGACCTCGTTTCGACATCAGGAGTTCCCTCAAAAGCTGTCTGTAAAACAGGGAATTTTCTGATGCTACGTTCCTGTAGCATTTTGTCAAAAAAGTAGTTTTTTGAAGTGGCTTATCCAAATGTGCGTTAGGCCATTTTTAGCCATTGTCAGTAATGAAAAGTCAATATTTTTTCCTTTTTTAGCATTTTATAGATATTTTAAAGATATTTTGTGCCTTGGGCTTTGCAAAGCCTCAAGGACAAAATCAGATATTTGTATTAGGCCAATGGGCTTGCTAGTTTCTCTAGGAGGTTTTCCTTCTCTTTGGCCTATATATTCCGAGAAATTTCATTGGAAACGAGGCTGAACTTGATTTTATAGAGAAATACCTGGTTATACAAGCTTGGAAGAAATACTTTGTCTCATGCAGTGGATAATTTCTTATGTGTTTTGGATGGTGGAAGAGGACTATTGTAGGATTCCTTGACTTGGTAAAATGGTATAGTGTTCCTTCTCTGTTATGTTTCCTTAGTTATCATACATATTTTCATGTTTCTTTCTTATTGTAGGATAGTAAAGAATAGATTTGAGACATGCCCATAGAGGCACCTCAAGTTTCCTGATTCATTACAACTTCTATGCTTGTCTTCTTTCTTAGTTATGTCAAATGAATTCTTAAATGATATTTGATACCCTAAGAACTTTTTCTCAATTTCATTAATGGTTATTATGTATGCTACCTAGTATGATTCACGGTAAGCCTTGTTTACTCCTAGCTAACCAAAAACCCATTCCTGAAACCTTTCTTTGAATGTTTGATTGTCTTAGTTGAACCAAAGAGGTCTTGTGTCGATCTTGCCCTTTGCCTATGCTCAGCAATCTTAGTTCAAAGTTCCCGATATCTCAAAATATGATGTTTAGGAGTTCCCTCTTCGTATATTGAGTTATTTTTTTGTCTTTTTTGTTTTCCCTAAAGTTTGAAGGCAATTTTCCCAAAGTTAGAGGGTCTTATACTTCTATGTATTGCCTGAATGTTTATTTTATGCATCTATCAGTTTGAAGTTTAATTTATCGTGATTAATGGTTAGCCCTACCACATATATGTCTGTTGTAAAACTATTTATATTTAAAAACTCTTTGTTCTTCACAAAACCTAGTGTCCATCCCATTTCACTCCACCTGAAGAATCCATTTTTACCTTGACCAAATCAGCCCTTCAATATACCTTGTCCACCATTTGAGGCTTTCTCAACCTTATCGACCCCATAGCCGAGTTGATCTGACAATATTTTTATCTATCTATCCTTTGATCAGTTCTCCCTCAAAAACCTAAAACAAACCAAAAACACACTTAACAACTAGCCTAAAATCAAATACATAAGAAGCAAACAAATCTATATCCCTTGCGTAATAGAGAGAGCCCTCTCTGAGTCTAGGAAGGTTAGGTCCTTGGACTCCAAAGTTAGTTTGATGTTACCCTATCACTTGGCTTGCCAATCTGCCAAATCACAGGACCCTAACACCAAGATCAACATAGTTTAATTGAGTTATAATGTCAAGAAGGTTGGTAGTATGTAAAATATTTTGAATTTGAGATCTAAAAAGGCTATATGCTAAACATTTTAAGAGAAACTAATTTTCATCTTTAACCCTCTTAATGTTACTAATTTAAAAATTTCCTTCATCCAATGGATTTCTAGAACTCTCTAATTCCAAATTTCATTATGAAGCTTAAGACAATTTATTCTTATTTTAGAAACTTTAATCTTTTTCCTTTACATTAAGTCAAAATAAAAAGAAAATTAATATTATGGGTTAGGAATAATCACCTCCTTATAAGAATAGTTATAGCCGCATGGGCCAAATGACAAAGTTATTACACCCCGAGATCTTACTTTTTGATATAGGGATTTCGTATGATTGTTTTTCTAGGAACCCAAATGACCATCTTTTTTATTCTGGGTTTTGTACAATTTCTTATCTCATTAGTGCCAAAATGACCATATTTCATTTCATTTGCATATTTTTCTTCACCAATTCAGCTATGGATATCACTGTTGTTTCATGTGATCCAACTGAGGTGGAGGTCATTCAAACACTATTCCTACATAATTCTGTTACTCCCCTTCTTGATTTTGGGTTCATAGTTTACCTTCTTGAGCGCCAAATTAAAAAAGAACAAGGAGAGGATATGATTGTTGGAGACGACAAGATCATTATAGGGATTAACACATTGATAATTTTCTCCACAGATCGAGTAGTCTGTAGTCTTGTATATGCGGTATTTGACGTTATGGTAACTTAGTATTTATTTTTTGTGACCCAATGAACTTATTTTTGCACCTAAGAGGAAAATAATTTCTGCTACTGCCTTTTGGAAGAAGGATTTCCCTAAGAAGTTTGGAATTTCAGTCCCATTGATCTAGCATTGGTTGAATCAACATTCGAGAGGCAGCATGGAGTTACTTGATAGGCCAAGGATTCCTTCGACACTAAATTTCTTCCACAAGCAGAGGAGTGCATAGTCTTCGAGTATCTCATTTAAAACCAAGAGGGTTCATAAAGAGAATGACAAAAGTGTGGAGTCATAAAACAATTTGAAGAGTCTTAAAGGCTTCCAAAGGAAAATGGAGGAAGATGAAGAAGTCTCCAGCACTGCAGTTGGGCCCGAACATGAACTTTCATACAAATATGAGGTTATTTCTATAGATGTTGGAGAAACCCAACAAAAAATGAAAAGTAAATTGAGGATGCATCCTCCAATATTGCCTAATTATTTAAAAAAAATTTGATTAGGAATTCCTGAAGGGGGATGGGAGATCTGAGGACCTACAAACCATGAAAGGGAAAACCAAGATTAATAAGGAATATTTGTAGTATATCTCTAGTGCATTGTGAATGGAATATTATGCAGGGAAGGAAAAAAATGTTGGTGTCAATTAGAATGGGCCTGGAAATTTGGATTGGTGTTTAGAGTAAAATTCCACTGTAAATAATCAAAAGGAGATATATGAAAATGAACTAATTAAAGTTTTGGTTTTGAAGGGGACACAAAATTTTCACAAACTGAAAAAGGTGCATAGAGAAAGAATTCATCCTCATCAAAATGAAATTCACAAGGTAAGGCATCCTGGACCAGAAGTGAAAATTCTGAAAGAAAAGAAACAACATTTGAATTTAACTATTAAAAAAGTTATATCTAAATAAAATAGCCCTTCACATCCAACTATTATTCATGAGAAAATCCAACAACATAGGGAAATATTTTTTCCTAAAGTGACGCATGAGGAAATCATTCCTACACATTCCATTGAGGTCTAGAAGATCTCTTTGACATAAGGATTCCTCCTAAACATGATAAATGGGAGGGGAAAATAACTCTTTCATAGCTCAAAATTCATATGTTAAAAATTTGGGAAAAACTTGATAATACATATGGAAAGAAAGGAGCTGAAGATTATACATCAAGTATGCGAAATAGCTAGAGCGCAACTCAATATGAATTAAAAGAGGTTCATGTTTCTACTGAACATGAGAGAAGAGGGGAGGGATATTTGATTTTTCCATCATTAAAGGATCCCTTGTTGAGCATTCATATGCTTAGTGACCTGAATGAAAAGAAACATATGAAACCAAACCCATCATATATGGAAAACACGTGGTGACAACATATGACTAAATATGCAGAATCTATTTTTTCTATTCAACATGAGATAAATAGGGGAAATTTTTTTAATTGTGCGCATTTAAAGGACCCAATCCAATTTTTTATATAAAATTCAAACATACAAAATAAAGGATACATGGTGAAGAAATTTTTTTAACCTTACAAGATGCCCTGAAAAGGCATAATGTTGAATGTGAAAAATCCAGTTTTCCTGATAAACATGAGAAGTGCAGTGAAAACTCATGGAATTTTGAAATTGTCAAGAAGCCTATCTCAAGTGTCATTCATTTAGATCTAAAGCATATGGAAGAAGAAAATCATGCAAAGGGGACTTATTGTTGGCTTGAAGGGTCCTGACCCAGGTTCAGTGTGCAAGTTTTTCCAACAAACCCCTATACTACTAGCCCTTTCGGCAGTGACCTGCTTTCGCAGGTCACAGTCTCACCCGAAGTAGTATGAATGGATGCTAGAACCAGGTTTCCACACCCTGAGAAAGGAAGGGTAAGGCAAGTGGAGCTGCGTTTTGTTCCGTAATTCCTAGATTACCTTGTTTCTTCGCAGGGTTAATTATGTATCTATTTGCATCCACGTGCACTAGATCTATAGTTATATGTGTTCTATAACATCAAAATAGCATTATATAAATAGAGCGGAATAGATCTAGACACAATCATTAAATACACAGAACTTTGCAGCGAAAAGACAGAAAATACATAACACAACAATTATCAGCAATTCATACAACAATACTCATAGATTCAGATCCCTAATAATCCTTCGCCTTCATTCATTCATCAACCTTTCCTTACAATTCCCTTCCCAACCTGCACACACAGTAGCAGGGTCCACACACAGCTGGATTAGGATCTCTACGCACACAGCCAGCAGGAGTCCGTTCCCCAAAACCCAAACAGATAGCTTAAACAACAGATCACATCCCCATCTTATCCATTCTTATCCCTTACAATCCAAAATGCATCTCTATTTATAACAATATAGCCTCATCGTTCCTATGGTCCGCAACCCATGGTTTTCGGACCCCTAGTTTACCCTTTGACCTATTACAATGCGTTCAAGGCTTTGACCCGCCCCAAAACCCCTGCGCTATACTAAATATAATTAAAATTATCAAAATTGGACCAGTTTCGCAGCTTGTTAGGAGACCCTGTTCCAACAGTCCCCCAAGAAAATCTTATGACTCGTCGTGAGTCACTGCATTGGTGCATCTTCGATTTGCGTACGCAAAGTATCCAGAGCGGGGAAAAGCGGAGGGAGTACCGCCTGACTTTGGGATGTAGCATCCTGTGCAAGAGTGACCATCTTCTAGGAAGGTGGATTGTCAGTAGCCATGGTAACGCTTACTAGAAACTCATTAAGGCACTTTTTTGCACCATCAATATCATGTGTTAACTGGAGGGCTGATGTAGTCCAGGGCTTCAGACGTTTAGTCATGGTGTGCTGTTTTTGTCGGAGTTTCGCAATCTCGTCCTGGAGGTCATTACTATTTTTCAATTGTGCCAACCATTGGGAGGCACCAAAGTAGACAATGTAGCATTGATCTCTTCAACGACCTTTTCGTGTTGTCGTAAGTCTTGATTGATTTTTTGGAGGACTAGATCATGTTGGACCCGAGTCCAAAGTTGTATGGCTGACTCCATCTGAGTGTTACCTTGAGAAATTTGTTCTGTGATTTTCATTTTTGCTTCTGTGATAAGGGCGGTATGCTGAGCACAGACGTCTGGGGGTGTGCCGGGCTGTAGCCTAGACTGTAAGTCCAAAATCTCCAGGAGGGAGGCTTTGAAAGCATCAACCAAATTTTCTACTTTTCTCTTAGACGTATCTTCAACCGTGATGTCCTTTGTTACTTCCATGTAGAGCTGGTGGATCACAGTCTCAAGTTCCGCCTGTTGTGACTCAACTCGGATCACTTCATCAGTTTTCTGCGCAATGGTGTGTTGGGCGGCCGCAAGCTGTTGGGTTGTGGATTGAGCGTGGTCACTAAACTCCTAGGATACAGTGTGGAGAAGAATGTCTAAGGCTGCGTAGGGTAGCTAAGCTAAGTCCAGATGAATTCGTGTGCCCTCCGGGGGCTGCGTTCCAACTAAGGCACCGGTAGGGATACTCCAGAGTCGACCAGCCTCCCTGGTTTGTGCCAAGTTGCTATCGACTGTCAAAGGTGGTGCCTATCCTTCATGGGGTGGAGGTCGATGCATTTTGATCTGGAGAGTGCGGAGGTATTCCTGAAGAGAGTCAACACCAACCTTCCACTGAGCCATGATAAGTGCCCACTTATCCTTTGTAGCCAGAGTGATCGCTTCCGCAATCTGCTCTAGGTCTCTGCCTGTTAATGTGATTGTCGCGTCATAGTGCTCGCGGTGGGCTTGCTGTTTCTTCCTTGGTCCTGATGCCGATGGCCCCATCCTCTTAGTACTGGGAGGAGGGGGGGTGGTAGTAGCTACCGGGTTCGGAGCTGTGTCTGATTGCTGCGGCGGGTTACTACTGGACTTGACTGGAACTGATGCTGGAGTGCTGGGGAGACATTTTTTCCACTCGGGGGGCCATATTGCGATCATTAGATCAATTTCCTCATCTGGTACCATATAAGGGATTTCCATCCATGTCTGACCGGCAAGACTACCAATCCGGACCTGGTGAATAGTGATTTGAAATGCAGAAATATGCTTGTATTTTTCATATATGGTGGGGGATAATCGAGTTCGAGAGTTTATGGTAGTGGCGATACTGCTCTGGAAGAGGACCCAAAAGACCTTGTTATCCTCAATGCACTGCTTATCCTTAGATTCCCATAAGTGAGCATACCGAGCGCCTTCACACATCCCAACAGGGAGCTCGGGAATGACCGATTCCTCTAGTTTGTCCTAGGAAACTAGTGCTATGAGGAATAATAGCCACGAATAGAAGAAAGATGTCCCATGATCTTGAGACTCGCATACATTAGCGAGAAATTCCTTGCACAAGTATTGAGCCCAATTAAAAAACACACCCTTCGCACACTGCCCGGCTAGCTGGATTACATAGGCGGGGACAGTCGCAACCTGGCACCTCCACATGAGTTTGCAGGCTAACAGTCGAGTTCCCATCTGCGTAGCAGGGTCATTGATGGTTTGGATCACAAACCCTCGCTGATTTCGCTGGACCGCATAGGTCTCCCGAACATATAGAGCAGTAGCAGCTTCGTACTTCTTTCCGACTTTAGCGAGCGGGTGCGGACCCTGCATCGTGAGGCCCGTAATTTTGTGGATCAAATCAGCATCAATAGGGATCCTGTCATGAATCCATAAGCAGCCATTTTGAATGAGGGAAAGTAACTGGCATGCCAATTGATCTATGGTGTTGTAGCATCCAAAGTAGGGCATACGGAGCAGATTCAGAAGTCTGGATCTCGCTGTTTGGTCTCAATCTAGTCTCCTAAATTGAGCTCATTTAATTGTCAACCAGGGTTAGTAAACTGCTGAAGTGAAGTGCACCATATGTGCCTAAGTAACCTCTTCCTACTTCGTTGTGTTTAGTGTTTTCTAATGTTTTTGGTTTTATGGTTTTATTTTGAAAAGGAAAAGAACTAAGTGCTAACTGAAGGGAAACTATTGGTAAAAACAGAGTGAAGCCTAAACTATGATGGTAAATAAATGCAAATGCTGAAACAAAACAGAGTCTAACTATGACTAGCAACCAAAAAATACAAAGCTTGATAATGACTCTATTGTAAACTCACAACATGAAATTGAAATGAACCTGAGAAATGAACAAGCTAAGTGTAAATGAAATTTTCTCCTAAATAAACAATCGACTCACAATATTACAAAAATCTAAATTATCCTATGATGCTGAAGTTATTCTATTCTGCAACTTGACTTATCACTACTAAGCCTTATTCATAAATTTAGAGATTTTCTAGAATAATGTTTGGGAAAAAGGCTATTGGTGAATTTGTAAAATATTTGCAGAATAATCAAAGCCTTAAACTGATATTACTGACCTCTGTTCATGTGATGATATATTAATAAAAATTCAGAACAAAAGTAAGTTGTGAATAATGAAGGCCGAGAGACTAATTTTGACAACTAGAACTACTTAAAATACAATGAATAACATCAAGCTAGAATGCTATCTATCAATATTAAAGGACAATGATTACAACTAAATTAGAATGTCATTAATCTACTTGAAACAAAATGAACTAAAACTAAACTAAAGAAAGTCATTATCAAACTGAAAATGAAATAACAGAACTGAACCACATGCATTCTAACTCCGGAGTATTAAACCACAGTGCAACTAACTGTAATATGTAATGTAAATGAACGTGGAAAACATGAAGTTGATAAAACTATTGAAATTGGAAATTGAAAACGAAATCAAGCTAACGCTACTTATCTAAATCATCTGAACGGAGCTTCTCGGGCAGTAGGGGCCCTCTACTGCCAGATTAGCTTGCAAATCCAATTAACGTTGACTCAGCTCTTGCACTAGAACGTTGTTTCTTTCATTAAAGGAGAAAAAGATTGAAAAACAGAGTATTCACGGTTGGCAGCAAAAGCCAAAATCTAACTAAGATCTAACCAGCGTTGCTTGGTCTCCCAAGTCATATTTATAATGAAATTACATAACAGAACTTGAGATAATGCAGGGATTACTGTCTTTCCCATTCCTATTTGAATTAAAACTCTTATTGAAGGCTGCGTACTTTTGCTGTAGACAGCTGGACTGAGACAGTCCTACTAGAAGTCTGCTTTCTTAAATATGTTCCCACGTATCAAAACCATACACATAATTCGTTTCTTCCTTCATGGTGAGCAACGAACCATGTAGACATGACATGGAATATGTCCATATGCGGTTTTCCTTCAGACGACACCTGGAACCCACTCAAACTGTAAAACAGCTGCGGAATTCGGGATCAGCTACGGAATGCGCGGTCAGCTACGGAATGCCTGTATTCTGTAGCTATTTTGCAGAAAATTGTTAAAATAGCAAAAATCATGAAAATACAATATGTTAATCAATTTCATGTAACCTTTAAGCAATCCTAATCATTTTTCATTGATTTTAGGCTTATGAAGTGATAAAATAATGATGAAATGAAGTGAAGGTTTGTAAAAGAGAAGGCAATTCTAGGGCTCAACATACCCCCACTGCAAGACTATTGCATGTCCTCATGCAATTTCATGAAAAATTATTCCATGTGCTTTGAAACCTCTGTTAGAACATCCAACCTTATCTTTCTGCTTCTTTTGGCCCTAATCTATTTTCTAATCTCTGTTAACTTTTCAGAAATTAGTTCTTCATCTTCCTCTTGTAGTGGAATGTCAAGTTTATTTTCAATAACCATGTCAGATTTTCTTCTTCTGCTCCATCAAAAGATTTGGCAAAAGATTTTATAATCTCCTTATGGAAGCCATCAAATTTCTCTATAAAATTTAGCCTCCCTTCTTATTGTAGTAGCTCCTTGACTTGTGGATATCCTTCCAAATACTTGACTTCAACTGATTCTGTCTTGAGAATGAGCCACATTCCTCCTCTATGCAGATTATCTTCCTTTCAGAATTACTTTTCTATGCTTGAAGATATATTGACTACAGAGTCTAATGCTTTATTTTTGAAACTGTATCTCTGTGTCTGAAGATGGATTAGTTGAAGAATGATGCTTCACCCTTACAATTACCTTTCTGCACTTAGAGATGGATTGGCTGCAAAGTGTAATGGAGGTGAATGGATGATATAAGGGAAAATGAAGTGGCTATGGATCTGATGGAGAATGTATGATGACCTTGTGGTGAAATATGGAATGTTGGATAAGGGATATGGCTAATCAATTCGAATGATAGGTTGTTTTAGGAAACATATGATTATACACATTGTATCTATTTCATGTTTTGACTTTTTGCTATTAAAATAATTTTCACAATTTACCTCAGAATTTTGACCTTGATAATTGCTGTGCTTGATGCTGTTCCTTTGGTCCTCTTTGAGCATATTGGTCTTCAAAACAGAATCCTTCAATTTCCTGTAATCATCATGTCTTTGTAGGCTGTACAATTATGTCAGAACTGCTGAATAAGATGTGGCTGCTACATGCAATCTGTAAGTAGAAATGAAGTATGAATATGGAAGATGGATGTGAAATGTGATGGAGTGAAAGTGGAATAGGACTTGTGAAATGAAATGAAAATGGCGTGAGATGGAGTGAAAGTGGAATGGACTTGTGAAATGAAATGAAAATGGCGTGAGATGGAGTGAAAATGGAGTGAGATGGAGTGGAATTGTAGAGTGAAATGAATTTTGGAATTTCTCTCAAATGGTACATCAGACTTCCCTGAAATTTTCTGAGGTTGTTACCAATATTATTATGCATCTTCCGACGAAAAAATCTCTGCCATTGGTTACATGGATCTCCCGAAAAATGAGAAATGGCTGTAGGTGAAAGTGGCCAATTTCTTGAAAAATACACACTGGAATTTTCTGAAATATTCTGTGTTTATTCACCCTTCCTCAGTGCATCTACCATAAAAATTTCAGGACCAACGGATGCACGGTTTGAAAGTTATGACAAAATCAATTTCTGCCCTGTTTCACCCTTCATTCTGCGCAATGTTGCAACAAAAAAGTACGCCACAGACTCATTTTAAGGCCAAATTGAGTGATTCCAATGGGAAACTGTGTATTTTTACCTTTTCTACTGCCACATGCTTCCAGAATTTCATTTTGATGAAGAAAAGGTGCTGCTGTGCAAAAACACTCAAATCTGTCCTATTCTGTCCATAATGCTGAAAATTGAAAATCTGCCTGAAAAACCCTTCTGAAATGCCCTTGAAAATTGCTTTTTTCCAAATTCTGTTCGCGTTGTACTCAATATATCATATTCTGAGAAAACCCAGAAGCTCAGAATTTTTTATTTCTGCTCCAATCTCTTGCAAAAATTGCACCAAAACTGCCTTCTGGAAAAAGTTGCAAAAAAAAAAAACAAGAACAGGCTGCTACAACAATAGCTGCAGAAACTGCCACTTTCTGTAGCTGTGGTTGAAATAACAAGAAGATGAACATGCTGCTACAAGAAACTAATGAAATGTACTACTGCAAGTTGTTGTTGATTCCATAAAACCATTAGTCTTCATCAAAGCCAACATTCATGGTACAATTCTTACCATGCGAATAAATGTGTCGAAGTCGAGCATGGGAAGAAATCATTGGATTACTGATCAATAATGAAAATCGTTAACCAATGCGAAACAACTCACCGATAATGTAAATGAGTGTCAAGGTACCTCAGTGCATCTTGACAGGGACGAATGAATGTGTCGAAGTCGAGTCGCCTGCAAGATTTGACAATCAAGAGACATTATTGTATTCCCATTGTTATCAACGAGGAGGCTTGCCATTGATGAATGCAAGCTCCAAGGCACTTCAAATAATCTCTAATCTTGATCCCAGATAAAGTGTTGAGGTCGATGGGACAAGATCTGTTGGAAGGTGGACCTTAAGGAATTCCACATCATCCAACTCGAGCATAGAACCAAGAATGATTTGAAGAACCATGAAAGATTGAAACCATCATTAAATTGCATAATTTATTGTGAACTTTGCTCACCAGTTGCCTGGTTTTCAAGCAAAGCTCATGTCCAACTGCGCCAGCAAGCTGGTTTTCACAATAGGACTTATTTTTCTCTTTACTTTTTTTTTTTTTTCCTTTTTATTTTATTTTATTTTATTTTATGTCCTACTCTACTTGAAAAAGAAAATCTTGTTCAAGTATATGAGTAATTCCAATGGAACCATGTTTGTAACAAGATGATAGATAAACTCATATGCAGGTTTGAAAGATACTCTTTGACATGTACCTGTATATGAGATGCCAACTGTCTTGATTTAGATGATGTCAAAAGATATTGAATAATTGAGCATTGGAATCCAATGACTGAATTGAACCAAGATTCAATGTAATCTTGTCTTCCTTGTCTTTCCTCTATCATGAAATGCAAGTCTTCTGAGATATGATCTTCATTCATAGAATCTAGTGATAGGCATGCATGAGACTTTTCAATCTCTAGTTCCAATATCTCCTCTTTATCAATAGACATCCCTGATTCTTGGACCTTATCTGAGTCTTCTTCTGCTGGTTGTTGTTCTTCAATGACAGCTGGTGAATCATTTTGCAATACCTTAGATTTGTAAGTTGATTGAGGTGTTTTATTGTTGGGGATATGAAATGGTTGTGGAGGTAGTGGAGTGGGGAATCTTTGGGGTGCTTGTGTGGATGGTAATGGAAAAGGTTGAATTGAGGTCAAATGAGGGTGATTTTGATGTTTTGGTGGAGACAAATGGTATGGATAACATTGATCATGGTATTGAGGATAGAGAGGAAAAGATTGAGGAGAAAGTGGATTTCCTTTGTATGGCCTTTGCCAACTTTGTTGCCAAGATTGGTTTTGAGGTTGGAATTGAGATGGCCAAGGTTTCCAAAGTTGGTTTTGAGGTTGGGATTGAGATGGCCAAGGTTTCCAAAGTTGGTTTTGAGGTTGGGATTGAGATGGCCAAGATTGCCAAGGCAAGGGTGTTCTCCAATTACCTTGAGGTTGTTGTGCATAACCTTGAAATTGTGCATAAGGATATTGCATCATATTGGGTTGATAAGGCTGCCATAGTCCTCTTGGAGCTACATAACAAAGTTGCTCTTGTGCTTGATTTGCTCCATTATCCTTCTGGTAAATTGCCTTCAACCCTGGTAATGATGGGCAATCTTCAGTATTATGTGATCCTGCACAAATTTTACACATTTTAATGTTATCAAGTGGACATTCATGCAAATAATGTTTCTTTCTACATTTATGGCAAAATATAAATGAAGCAACTTTTTTCTTGTTTTGCACTCTTAGCATGTCAGTTTGTTCATTTAAATTACCAAGAATGTTTATCAAATTGTTAGGTTCAGTTTGACTTACCAATCTTGATGCTGACTTACTTACTTTTGCCACAAATGGATGTTGAGGGGACCTTACACACTTTGCTTTTCCTCTTGATATGTTCTTGCATAGTTCACAAATTTCTTGAAATGACAATCGATAAACATCTCCTTTTCCCACAACATTAAGAAGATCAATCCATTCATCCTTTATAGCATTTAGTAGGAGAGTTTTTAATGCATCTGATCCTAAATTATGCAATTTAGATCTTTTGATATTATAAGTAAATCTCTCTACTAAATCTTCTAGGCTTTCATCCTCTTTTTGGTTCATGTTAAAGACTTCATTTCTAAGGTCATGGTGCATGCAAGAACCTTTATATTTTTCCAAAAATACTCTTTTCATATCATCCCATGTCCTTATAGAATTTGTTCCTAAAGTCATGAACCATCTAAGAGCTCTATCCTTCAATGTTGCCGGAAACAAATTCAATTTTTGAATGTGCAATGAATAGCCATAAGATCTACAAATTATTTCAAATTCAAAAAGAAAGGTTTCCGGGTCTTCTGATCTCATACCTTTGAAGTTAGGAAGTATAGATGGATGGATGTTCTTCATTTGAATGTTGATATCAGTTTCTTGAATGGGAAATCCAAAAGGATATTCCTCATTGTCATCATCTCCATCCATTTCTTCAACCTTCTTTGTCACTTCTTCTTCTACCTGCAAAAATATGAATTCATGATGTGGATGTGTGGCTCTTACTGCACCACATGATATAGTGGGTGTGGTAGGTGACTGAAGTTTTTGTTTTTGTTGTTTTTGTGGATGTAGGAAATCAGGATACCTAGTTACACTTCCCCGGCAACGGCGCCAAAATGTTTGGTCTCAACCTAGTCTCCTAAATTGAGCTCATTTAATTGTCAACCAGGGTTAGTAAACTGCTGAAGTGAAGTGCACCATATGTGCCTAAGTAACCTCTTCCTACTTCGTTGTATTTAGTGTTTTCTGATGTTTTTGGTTTTATGGTTTTATTTTGAAAAGGAAAAGAACTAAGTGCTAATTGAAGGGAAACTATTGGTCAAAACAGAGTGAAGCCTAAACTATGATGGTAAATAAATGCAAATGTTGAAACAAAACAGAGTCTAACTATGACTAGCAACCAACAAATACAAGGCTTGATAATGACTCTATTGTAAACTCACAACATGAAATTGAAATGAACCTGAGAAATGAACAAGCTAAGTGTAAATGAAGTTTTTTTCCTAAATCACTAATCAACTCACAATATTACAAAAATCTAAATTATCCTATGATGCCGAAGTTATTCTATTCTGCAACTTGACTTATCACTACTAAGCCTTATTCAGAAATTTAGAGATTTTCTAGAATAATGTTTGGGAAAAAGGCTATTGGTGAATTTGTAAAATATTTGCAGAATAATCAAAGCCTTAAACTGATATTATTGACCTCTGTTCATGTGATGATATATTAATAAAAATTCAGAACAAAAGTAAGTTGTGAATAATGAAGGCCGAGAGACTAATTTTGACAACTAGAACTACTTAAAATACAATGGATAACATCAAGCTAGAATGCTATCTATCAATATTAAAGGACAATGATTACAACTAAATTAGAATGTCATTAATCTACTTGAAACAAAATGAACTAAAACTAAACTAAAGAAAGTCATTATCAAACTGAAAATGAAATAACAGAACTGAACCACATGCATTCTAACTCCGGAGTATTAAACCACAGTGCAACTAACTGTAATATGTAATGTAAATGAACGTGGAAAACATGAAGTTGATAAAACTATTGAAATTGAAAATTGAAAACGAAATCAAGCTAACGCTACTTATCTAAACTGTGAAAACAGAGCTAAAATACTTATCTAAATTATAAAAACAGAGCTGCACAGGAGGTAGGGGCCCTCCACCACCTGGTAGCACGTAATCTAACTCAAAATCGACTCAGCTCATGCAGCAGAATGATGCTTTTTCATTAAAGGAGAAAAATACTTTAAAACAGAGTATTCACGGTTGGCAGCAAAAGCCAAAATCTAACTAAGATCTAACCAACGTTGCTTGGTCTCCCAAGTCATATTTATAATAAAATTACATAACAGAACTTGAGATAATGAAGGATTATTGTCTTTCCCATTCCTATTTGAATTAAAACTCTTATTGAAGGCTGCGTCCTTTTGCTGTAGACAGCTGGACTAAGACAGTCCTACTAGAAGTCTACTTTCTTAAATATGTTCCCACGTATCAAAACCATACACAGAATTCGTTTCTTCCTTCATGGTGAGCAACGAACCATGTAGACATGACGTGGAATATGCCCATATGCGGTTTTCCTTCAGACGACACCTGGAACCCACTCAAACTGTAAAACAACTGCAGAATTTGGGATCAGCTACGGAATGCCTGTATTCTGTAGCTATTTTGCAGAAAATTGTTAAAATAGCAAAAATAATGAAAATACAATATGTTAATCAATTTCATGTAACCTTTAAGCAATCCTAATCATTCTTCATTGATTTTGGGCTTATGAAGTGATAAAATAATGATGAAATGAAGTGAAGGTTTGTAAAAGAGAAGGCAATTCTAAGGCTCAACACTCTATTTCTGGCACTGTTGGAGTTTCTTGTAGCACAAACAGAGTTTCCAGTAGAAAACTTTGTTTTTCCTATAGAAAACCATCCCTTACTTATTTTTCCTTCTTTTCTGTCTTTTGAGGGTCTGTGGGGTTGGTAGATGTGTAGGGGATAACAACCTATATGAATGTCTCCTACTATAGGTCACAGTTATCCTCTCAAGTGAGGTGACCTCTTGAACTTTCCCTTCTTCCAACCTTATCTCATCATCCTTTTTGGGTGACTCCTCAATTGTTAGAGGGATTTTGGTTGGAGTTTGTCGCTTCCCCTGACTTACCTTGGCACTCTTTCTAGTCCTAAAGTACATGGGTGTTTGTCTTTTTCTATTGGCCTCCACTGGTGTGCTCAAAGTGGCTAAAGTAGCAGCCACTTCTTTCTCTGTTATCTCCAATGATATTCTGGTTGTTGAGGAGAGGTATCAGTTCCTAGCATAGGGTCTAATATATCCTCCTCACCTATCTTCTATTCCTTATTCTCCTATGTTTCATCTCCCTCCTTAATGTCTTCTTTTCATTTCTATGTTTCTAAGGTTTTTGTATTTTCTGTTTGAACATCCATCTATTCTTCTTCCTCATCTTCTCCTTTTGTCTCTTCAGCCTCCCCTTCTTCTTCTTCTTCCATTCCCCTCTCTCAAAGACTAGAGGTAGATGTTTGTCCAGTTTGGGTGGCTATGAAGGCTTCCCTATCCATATCTATGAATGAGGATTATGGCACATGGAGGTTTAATCTATTTATAGCATCATTCACTATCATCTTGATGAGGCCATGGTGAGCTAAGTGTTGGTACTTCCTTTCCCTCACCTTTTGGCTCATGTCCCTAATCGAATGTAAGATGAAATAGGGAATGCTTATTCTTTGTTATAGAGGGACTCATAAGGGGAATTTTGAAGTATAAAATGAGCCTCCTAAGAAAAATGTACAACCAAAGTAAATTTTATAAGAACCAATAAGATTCAAGATGATGATTTCAACCATGGGGGATGATTCACCACTTTTGGAGTTAAAAAGTAAAAAGATTAAAAAATAATAAAATAATAAAACTACCTTTTCAACTCATATTTTCAACTTATCTCCCTAAGGTTTTAATCAAATTTCAAGCAGGAGTACTCGTTGGATGAAAATTTTAATTCCTCGTCCAAGGAGTATCCATGTTACATACTTTCGATGGACCCTCCTACATCAAAAATGAGAAATACATGAAAAAACATGATTGAAATCATATTTTCATGTGTTTCTCTTTTTTCGTGTAGCAGGGTCCATCTAAAGTATGCAACATGGGTACTCCTTGGATGAGAAATCAAATTTTTCTTCTAACCAGTGTTTCCACTTGAATTTTTAGTAAACCCATAAGGAGATAAGTTGAAAATACGAGTTGAAAAAATAGTTCTTTATTTTTTCACTCTAAAATTTGATGATGTAATCTAATATTATTTTATTATTTTCACCATTATTTTATAATTTCCTTAGGAGGTCCATTTTAGACCTCAAAATTCCCCTAATTTCTCCTTGAAATCTAAGTTCATTCAACAACCTGAAGTGGTATCCATAAACCACACTAAGTCTACCCTCAGAGGAAATGAATTTCATAATGCAGAGTGCTACTTCATCCTGAGGGTATGGAAGGCTTTCTCTCCTCACTCAATTTTTGTATTCAATGAATTCTTCACCTAGAAAAAATAAGCTCTTTTTAGCTCCAGTTTTGGAAACCCTATCTTCCCTATTCCACTTGACTCCTAGGGTCAAAGCGGTGTTTCTGCTAATTAAGCCAGGTGTAATTGTGATAACGAGGCCTCTAACCACAGTGGTGGACCTCTAATTTTTTTTTATTACAGGGCCACTACAAACTCTCAAGCTATCACCTCATAAAATCCCTTGAGGAGCTCGAATAAACCTAACCACTAGTGGTTCCTGAAAATCTCCACCACGTGAGGGTGCAATCTTATCCTTTTGATATATGTGGGCTCCCTTATGTTAAATCCTCCTCCCATTTTATGGTTGTGTTAGGAAGGTGGCTGAATGATTTTGTTTGAGAGTTAGTGGTGAATTTTTTCCTTAGAGATTATATTTATTAAATAAACTCAATCTACCTTGATTGAACCTCTTAATTTATGAATTATTGTTCACTGTGTATAAATTTCATGGAAAATTCACAACTTTGGGGAGTGGAAACCACTTACTTCTAACCTCTGGTGTTTTTTTCTTTGCATATGGTGGTCTTAGGAGTTAATACCACCTATGAGTGCCTCTTCTTTTCACTTTTTCTCACTGTTGGACCTTTTGTGAAGTTTCATGTATCACGAGGCTTACATGCAGACTCAACCTTGGTGTTGCGTTCTTCGATGGATTCTCTGACTTTCCTTCCTCCCACGTCTCTCGAAATGCTAAAGGAAATGATAAGAATGAGCCAACACTTCCCTTTATTGAAACTTAACTGAATTTGGAGTGGAGTGATGACTTGGACCGTGGCACGAGATTTCCTCTTTTGGACCGTCGGTCCCACTCCATTTAATCATTGCCTCTACCTCGGTATCACCTCCATGTCCTTTTGAACTCACCCATAACTAATTTGACTTTCCCAGGTGACATGCACACTCAACTTCTCATTCACATTAAATTCACGAGGGTGGCCAAGTTAACTGGCCACCTTTTTGCCTTTTTAATCTCTAATTCTCGACATTAATTCATTTTGGTCAACATGAGTGCATAGTGAGAGGCTGAAGGGCCATACCTAATCCTACCTGTTGTTGAGGAGTTGTAGACATAATTTGATGCATGAATTTGGAGTTTGGTGATATCCATGAATATTTTTCCTTTTGTTGTGTTTTTATTTTATACATTTTCTAAGTGAGCGGCTTGTTTCTAAGTGAGTTGCTTTTAAAAAAAAAAAAATCTTTTTCTTTTTGCAGGTGCTGCATGGAGGTCCTCAGGTGATATTTCTGGTGTGATCATCCTCATGTAGTCTTTTGGTGGTCCTTTGAATCCATTTCCATTTATTTCTTCTCACTTTTTGGCCTTGATGTGCCATGTATAGGATTCCTACATGAATTAATCAACTTCCTGTAACAGTCCTTTCTCTGCTTATTTGGAGCTCCAGATTGTTGATAAATGAATGGAAATGATGTATGGAGGTTAGGTATGAAGCTATGGAGTGATTGGAATGATGGAGAGGTGAGGGTAGAGGTCCAATGTCCAAATATAGGTAACCTATTTGGTGGTGGAAAAAATAGGGTTTAGAGAGTGAGTACTAATGCATGGAGTGGAGTGAGGGTTACGAGTGGTAGGTATAGGGAAAAAATACATTTTCATGCTTTTATTGAAGTTTATATGCCCTCGAGAGAGATTCATTTCTCACATAAGAGTTTCCTATAGCAATTATAGGGTTTCTTGTAACACTACAGGAAACCCTGTAGCAGCTAGGACATCTTATAGAAATTACAAACAGGAGCAAAAAAATGGGTTTTCTGCTTACTTGAAGGGATAAATGGGTGGATGGATGCATGTTGGAGTTTCTCATGGAGTGGGTAAGTAGAGGAGACAAATAATATAGGAATAAAAATTCTCCTCTTTGTCTAAAACCTACTTTTATCAGCAACCTGTAAAACAGAAATAAGTGAGTGCATAGATGTGATTTTTCTTTTTCTTTTTCTCTTTTTATTTTGTATTTTTTCTGTTTTTCTGAGGACAAGTGGGCTACCTCCATAGAGGATTTGAACCCAAAAGCCTGCCTTGGGTGCCTCAAGGAGGTTTTCACCCAAGGATATTTTCTTTCTTCGTTTTTTCTTTTTCTACTCCCGGACGACCTCATGGAGTTTTTCAACTCTGGAGTTGGCCTTGGGCGCCTCAGAGAGTTTTTCACCCATGCCTCTTTATTCTTTATTTTTCTTTTCCTTTTTCTAGGAGGGGGGGGCACTGGAACCTATGGAGCTTCCAATGACATAAACCTCCCTTTTTATGGAATTTATCAACTCACCCCTAGACAAGGGCTTCCTGTATACTTTGAGCCTATAACCATTGACAAGCAGGGGGATCCCCTCCTCATCTATGGTCTTGATCCAAACCACGTCATTATCATAGCATTTTTCCACTTTGTAAGTTCCCAGCCATCTAGTCATTAATTTTCCTTTGAAGTCCTTTAACCTTGAGTCATAGAGAAACACCCAATCTCCTTCTTGAAAGGTCTTTTCCTTAATGTGATTATCATGCCAAACCTTCCTTTGCAGCTGAATCACTTCTGTGTGAAGGAGTGCTTGCATCCTGAACAAATCCAAACCATTTAATTGCAGCAACCTTTATTTTTGGGCCTTTTTGATATCTAGATATAACTCAGCTACCATCATCAAGGTGTTGTATTCAAAATCAATGGAAAGAAGAGCTTTCTTCCCATATACTAAGTCATAAGGAGTGAACCTTTTGGTTGTCTTCCAAGTGGTATTGTAGGCCCAAGTGGCTTCCACCAATATGTCTGCCCAATCTTTCCTGCTACTGCTCATAACCTTGGTGAGGATATTCTCCAAGGATTTGTTTGTCACCTCCACCTTACCATTTTCTTGAGGATGGTAGGCAGTAGAATATTTATGCTTTATCTTGTGCCGCCTTAAAATATTTTCAATGAGATGAGATGTAAATTGAGCCCATTGATTAGTGACTACCTCTCTAGGGTATCCAAACTTGTATAACATATTCTCTCTCAAAAACCTTGCTACTTTCTCCTCTATTTCCACCTTTACAACACTTTTTTCAGCCCACTTGGTGAGGTAGTAAGTGCATATTATGATATACCTATTATTCCTGAATGGTGGATAAATGGGTCCAATGAAGTCCATTCCCCACTTTTCAAATGGCTTTAGAGCCACCTGAGGGTGTAGAGGAATTCCATCCCTCTGTGTAGGTTTACCCATCCTTTGGCACTGGTCATGCCTACTAGTGTATCTCCTGGCATCTTAGTGGAGGGTAGGTCAATAGTAACCTGCCTGCAAAGCTTTATAGGTTGTTCTTTTTGCAACAAAGTGGCCTCCACAAGCACTATCATGACATGGTGAGAGGATGTCAAAAACTTCTTCATTCCTCGCACATCTTCTGAGAATTTGGTTAGGGCCTAGATTGAAGAGATTTCCACCGATCCTGGTGAAAGGGGCACATTTTATAATGATATTTCTCTTCTCCCTAGATGAGAGGTTTGGAGGGAACTTTCAGCAACCAAGTAGTTATCTATCTCAACAACCAACAGAGAGAGTGTTGAGATAGAAATTAGGTTTTGATTCAGAAGCTGGTCATCCACCATTCCTTCCTCATCTCCAGGTAGAGTTAGTCTAGGTAAGAAATATGCAATGACATTCTCCTTCCCTGGTTTATCAACAATTGTCAGGTCAAACTACTGTAATACAAAATCCATCTAATTATTCTAGCATTAAAATCAGGTTTATTCATTAAGTACTTGATGGTTGCATGGTTAGTGTGTACAAAGGTCTGATAACTAGTGATATAATGTATAAATTTGTTTAAAGTGTGGACAATGGCTAACACTTCCTTTTTTGTGACATTATAGTTGAGTTTAGCCTTGGGAAAATTCTTGCTAATGAAATAGATGTCAGAGGGTAATTTTTCTTCCAACTGCCCCAAAGCTTCCCCCACGCTTTGTCTAATGCATTTGTGTAGATGTGGAAAGGCAAAGCCCAATTTGGACCTCGGAGAATGGGAGCAGTAGTTAACTTTTCCTTGATGAGCTCAAAAGCTTCTTGACATGGAAAGCCCAAATAAAATCAGAATATTTTCCCAGAAAACCAAATAATTGTGAAGCCAATTTGCTAAAGTCTTTGATGAACCTTCTATAGTAGACAGCTAAACCTAGGAAACTTCTAAAATCTCTCTACTTTTAAGGAGCGGGCACCCTTTTTATGATGGTGATTTTGTTCGGGTCCACCTATATTCCTTCTTGTGATATTGAGTGGCCCAATGCTACTCCTGGTCTTTTTAATAATTCACACTTTTTTGGACTCACGGAGAGATGCATCGCAGTACACCTTCTCAACGCCTTTCCCAAATTGGAGAGAGCTTCTTCGAATTCATCCCCATAAGGTGTGAAATCGTCCATGTAGATTTCAATGGATTCATGGACTAGCTCATATAAAATTCTCAAGACATCTCTTTGGAAAGTAGTTAGGCATTGCACAACCCAAAAGGAAGGACTTTGTAAGCGAAGGTGCCCTAGGGACATGTGAAAGTAGTCTTGTCCTAGTCTTTAGGGCTAATTTGGATCTGGTTATACCCACTAAACCCATATAGGAAATAAAATAATATCTTTCTTGCAAGGCCATCCAGAACTTGATCTATAAAGGGCAAGGGGAAATGGTCCTTCTTGGTGGCTTTGTTGAGTTCTCGATAATCAACATAGATTCACAATTTTCCATTCTTCTTTGGGAATAGGAGAAGAGGAGATACCCACTCACTATATGATATAAGATAGATGAAACCTACATCCAATAATTTCTACATTTCTTTCTTTACTATGTCCTTTAGAGTTGGGTTCATCCTTCTTTGGGGTTGGAACACATGCGTGCACCCTTATTTAATGTAGATATAATGTGTGAACATCGAGGGATGGAACACCCCTTTAATGTATTTTTAGTCCCAAGCAAATGCATCAAGGTTTTCTTTCAAGAGATGGCATAGCTACTCTCCTTCTTTAGCTGATAGGGATGAGTTATTTTTCATAGATTTTGATGGGCCACATTCCACAGCCTTGGTGGTTTCATAAGTTGAATCCACTGAGTGTAATTCCATCCAAGGGTGGTTGTCAGACTCTTTAACTAGGTCATCAAGTGAACTGTCAGTGGGGGGTTGGTTTTGAATGATTTGATCAATGAGCTCATCCTCATCAGGTTGCCCCCCTCTAAGAACAACATCTATGGTACAAATGGGATAGGGCGTAGTGTTGTATACTTCATATTCTTCTTCTTAATCCTCCAACCATAAAGGTAGGTCATGGTCAATGGAAGGTTGGGCAAGAGGATATAATACCCGTTATTTAGACAAGTGCCCATTCTTTATAGTCATTTTTATGGCCTGACAATTGATATAAGCATCGGCAATGGCTAACCAAGGTCTCCCTAAAATGAGAGGATATCCATTAAACTTTGTTTTTTTTTGGATAACCAAGAAATATGTAGGGTGCTCCCAAGATTCAATTGAAACCATAACATCCTCAAAAATTCCTTTCGGTGCTACTGTGGACCAATCTGCAAGTTGCAGAACCGTTGTGGTTTTCCTCAAAGTCCCTTGGAAGTTGATTTTATGCATAGTTTCCTTGGGCATTACATTGATGGCAGCCCATAGATCAATCAGAGTATTGGGGACTATGACACCATCTATGTGTACATCTACAACTGTACTACCACAGTCCATGTACTTCGAGAAGATCACCCTTCCCAACATTAAGTTGGACAATTTTCCTACTACATTGACAGTGGGGGTATATTTGTTCTTTCTCCCAGGTTTCTTAAAGCAATTTTCATTTATGAGCCTATTGTAAATAGGGACATCCTTAATGGCCTAGAGAAGGGGTATTTTTGCACAAAAAATTTTCAATTCTCCTAGAATTTCAATCTCCTCTAAGGTGTGCTGACTAGAGTGGATCAAGCACTCACCAAAAGGAGGTTGTTTGATCTGAGTGTTACTTTCTTCCTTCTCCTCCTAAACCTCTACAGGTGGAGATGGAGGATGATTTTCCAGGATTACTCTTCCCGACCTGAGATTGATCTCATGTATCTTCATAGCATATGCTGGATAGGATGTCTCTCCATTGTAAACTTGTTGTGCCTGCTTGTTGTTCGGGTTCAGATTGGGCTATGCATGAATCTAAGGCAGCTTGGGTGGAGCAGAATGAGTGATTTGAGGTTAAGTTTGGGGTTGAGGCAGTAGAGAAGGTGGTTCATTATGTTGAGGCCTCCACACTTGTGATGGGTTTCTCCACTGAGGCGGTTGAGGAACATACTACTGAAATGGTTGGTTCACAGGTTTAGGGTGATATGGAGGGTTGTAGGACCAAGTAGGAATTGTAGGTCATGAGGGAGGAATGGAATTGTACAAAGATTGCATTGGTGCATTATGATATTTATGGTAATAGGTGTAAGGTGCACCTTGCATACCCTACTAATATGACCTAGGCCCTTGATGCCTTCTCTGATTTATGAAACGGAGTTGCTTCGATCCTACTTCCCCACCTTGATATAAATGTTTGAGCCTAGGTAAGGAGGGACACTTATCTGTGGCATGATTATCTTCACATACTAAGCAAACCTCTATGACATTCAATGGATATTCATTCTGAGTGTGTTTTCTAGTACATATAGGGTAGAATATAGCCAAGGCTCTTTATGCTTCCTCTTTCTTCCTCTTGATCTACATTGTGTCCATTTTCAAAGCAAAGGTGTGCAACATATCACTCTTGAATTTCTCTAACATATTTCCCATCTCATGCATGATGGAGCTGGAAGAGGAAGGGGTGGTGGTCATACTTTGGCTAGCTCAACCTTTCTTACTATCTGCCCTAGAATAGTTCCTAAAGATAGTTTTGATATCTTCATAAGGAAACTGGTAGATATCTCCTCCTAATTTTCTATCACCTCCTCCTTGATCCCTCGAAGAAGTACCAGTTTAAGTGATCCAGGATCAAGGGTGTAGTTGGCTCTTTTATAATTTAACTGGAATATTTCTTCATAATATTATATGGATTCATCAGGCCCTAAAGTCATCCTAAATATTTCCTCTTTAGCTTCCTTATACCTACAGTAGTACTTGTACTTGTTGTTAAAGGCCTCTTGCATCTATGCCTAGGTAGTGATGTAGTTCCTAGGTAGACACAAGGTTGAATCCGTGAAGGTGGATGGTAATAGCTTCAGCTTTTGATCATCTGAGGTATAGTCATAGGTCACAACAACAAATTCAAACATGAAAGGTCCTAGTTTCCCCATGTGTTTCTTTAATGGGAAAGACTCCTCAGGTCCTAGTCCCAACCATGGCTTAGATTGGAAATGCAGGTTACTAAGGTGAAGCAAGTTCTTCTTCTTCTCCAATAGGTTCTTCAAAGTGTTCAAGAGACTCACCTATGGTGTGTTCAACCTCACAGTCACTGAAGACAAGTGAAGGGTGACTGTGTGGAGATGTGGTGGTTTTCGGTAAAAATTTTCCTTGGTTATTCCTCCTCCTTAGAGGCATGAAAGTCAAACTATTTTTGTATTTTTAAATATTTTTGGAACTACGTGTAAAGGAAAAGAAGAAAATAATGCTAAAACAAAATCAAAGCATCTACTTAGACACCTTCCCGGCAATGGCGCAAAAAAAGTGGTGAGCCCTGGTATTGCACCAAGAGTGCTCCAACTCCCAGAGGCTACTCTACTTTACTTTATCAACCTGGGGTTCCTAAAAACTTGAGGTGATAGTGTTATATACACAGTAGATGCATTCTACTTATGTCGTCCTCTTTTGAGTCCTACGAAAAGGTGTTATTGCTAGGGTTTCTGAGTGAAGTCTATCACACTTTGAATTATACTTAGAACTACAAATGACTCAAAACCATTACTCTATCAACAATCAAAGGAATATTCTGAATAAAGAAGATACATCTACTATTTTGCAAGGAAGAAAATCTACAATTTAGGCTATTGCAAGAAATAGAAGTAAACTAGGCAGCATTCACGAAGTAAATTGTTGAGTTGAAATTGCAGAAAGGAAGACTAATATAATCACACATAGTTGGGCCAAATGGCTAAGTAAACTCTAACTATTTTATTCTTAACTTATATGCTTTAACAATGCATCTAATCATGGGCTAACTATGCTTTTAAATACTCTATTTTGCAGCAAAAGAAGGAGGTGCTAAGGTGGCTTAAGAAGGCCTTGCACTCATGGATTTTGAGCTGAAGGTGTATTGGAGGTTGTGGCCAATGGATTGGGCCCTAACCTACAACCTCATCTCTCTGAAATGAAATCATTCATGGACAAACTTAATACTCATTTTATTGCATAAAAAGTCTCATTACATAACCATGAAAGTCTCAAAAGTCTATCACAAGAGCTAAGAGTCTACTAGCTTCCTCCAAAATTTGAATCCTAACGAGCTCTTGCTATGCCTTATTTAACATAAATTGTAGTTACCAACATCTCCCTAAAAATTAGGTGATGTGTCCCCTTTGATTGCAAGAGAAGTGGAGTGTTGGTGCACTTGATCTTCCACTTGCTTGGCTGCCTTTGATTTCGATTTGTTGGACAAAATATCGAGGATCCCTTGGCTGTCTTTAGGAGTTAAGTAGGTGGAAAACCCTCATATAATCTCTCCTTTCTGTCTACTCCAAGATTGATTTCACAATCCTATAAAAAAAATGGAATATATTTGTGATTATCCTGCATTTAAACCATATTAGGTATTCAAAGAATGACAAGCCTTAATCACCATCTACACTAAGAAAAATATGGCCATAATGTAATTAAATATGAGAAAGAGAAACTAAAAAGGCTAAAAATGTGACAATTAACCCCTCCAATTATACTTAATGATGGTGATCAATTAAACATTATTAGTTGCCAAAATCCATCCCCTAACCTAGGCTAGGTCCACATGTCCTCGTGTGGTCCCATTCTTCACCAAAGCCTATTTATCAGGGACTACTCGAGAATCCAAGTTCCCAAGGGATTTTAGGGATTGAGAACCTCCCTTATAGGCCACATTCTTCTGCCTCAACCCTCGAATCCTCATTTAGGTCCCTTTCTTAAAAGGAAAGAAATTTCCACCCTCCATTCTATCATAGGGAAAGGGCCTTTAAGGTCACTTCACACCTATTCATTTATATATCCTTTATAAGTGACTTCCTAACTAACGGGTCTCCTCCCATCGGTGAAATTTCGTAAATATCAGGGAGTGTTAGCTGTGGTGGAAGTGGGATAAGTCTCCATCATTGCCCTTGACCTGGCAGTTTCCCTCTTTGGAGTCCTTTTTAGGTCCCCTATTGGTTTTAGTGGTAACATGACCCTAAAACAATTTGCAATAAGCATTGGGTTTTTTTTTAGTACATTGATGGTGAATGTCACTACTACTTGGGTAATTCATGACATTATGCCAACAAAAAAACAAAAGAAAAAATAAACATTGTTAGAATAAAATAGTAACAACACTTGTAGTTTATATTATTCAATTAGACCAATGGTGAAGGAGCACAATTCCATCATGATTCTTTTGTAAGAAATCAACAAGGATGTGGTAGTTGAGAAAGAAATTTCTTATAACAAATATTTTGATCTCCTTCATATATGTCCACATAAATGAGTGGGGGTTCTTCAAGCATGTCAATATAATGTAATTGTAA
>JAXQQM020090109.1:0-21866 GCA_034641835.2 Pinus albicaulis
GGAAACGTGAAGCTCGGTTACACTTTTGTGAGAATCGGGGGAAAAAAATATTTTTCGGCAATAGTTCGGCCGAACATTTTATAAAGTTCGGCCGAACTTTTTAATAGTTCGGCCGAACTATCTTATCACGTTCGGCCGAACTTTTGAGTCCGTTTAGATTGACGGCACAGTGACAGCGCAGCAAACAGAATTTTTGCCGGAGTTTTGGAAAACCGGCAATGGTAGTTCGGCCGAACTCAGTTAGAAGTTCGGCCGAACTATGAGTTTGGCCGAACTTTGAAGTTCGGCCGAACTACATTTTTATAAATAAATCGCCCGCGAAAGGATTTAGTTTACTGTTTTGATTGTTTTCGCGCGACTTTTTCTGTTCTGTTGGTGGTCGAGGTTCTGCTCATCGTCACGTCTGGTTCTGTTGGTGGTCGAGGTTCTGCTCATCGTCACGTCCAGAAGAACGGCAGCATATGTTCTGTTACGTCCAGACCATTTTTGAATGTTTTTAGCTTACGGGGATTTCTATTGCAAACGCTGACGTTCTTCTATCTCATGTCTGTTACAGGTTCTTGGGCGAGTTGCTGGTCGAGGTTCTGCTGGTTGAGGTTCTGCTGGTCTCATTGCCGCATCTGGTCGAGGTTCTGCTGGTCGTTGTTAGGGGCGCCACCGTTAAAATCTGCCAAGTACGTTCTGTTACGTCCGCCATAGTTAAAATCTGCGGGTATGTTCTGTTACGTCCGCCATGTCTACGCTTAACACATTAATATATTATTAATTTAAATTTTAACAAAAACGTTTAAATTTTACAATAATTTTCTTTGTAGTATCCCTTCACTTATTATAACATTAATAAAATATTGTTACAGCTAAATTTTTTTTTTTTTCCACTGGAAAAATCCGTAATTTTCATTATTAAGGAAAATTACATATTGTAGATGCTTTTACACATATGCCGATGTTCACTTTGTACATTGTACCCTTTGCAAAAAGATTCTGTATCAGTTTTCAGTTCAGATTTGCCACGCAGGGCATTCTGTTGAGTTGTTACAGTATGCCTTTTCGGCAACACATCTTACTGTTCAACAAAAATATGTTAAGCTTATCAAAATTTCATCTGTCATATACATGCAAAAAACTTTAGATTGTTTGATGACCCGGTGTAGTCTGGTATCCCGGGTCTATGTATGGACGGTGATAATATTTGTGTTCCTGTTGGCCTTGAATTTCTGTGATCTCCCAAATACCTTTGTCCATCAACGCAGCCTCCTTGGATAATTTGTCAGCGCCTTTGTTATGTTCCCTGTAGATATGAGAACATGTAATATTGTTAAAACTATGACTTTTAAAGATTACAATGGAGATTATTTTGTTTATCAGATGTTCAAATTGAATATCCTTTCATTCATCAACCTTATATGATTTTTTTTTTTTTTGAGAATTCAGGTTAAAGGAAGCAATGTTAATATTCTACAAACCCATACCATATGAATTCATTTTTTTAGAACTGCAACAGCCACCCAGTTAAAGGAAGCAATGTTATTCTACAAATCAATACTTAACAACAAATAAGATAAAGATTGTGATGGCAAACGAAACATTCGTAAATATTGAGCAACAAATAAACAGATACGTAGATCCTACTCCTGAACATGTATTTCAATCATAAGCAAGCATTAGCATTAGCAATACCCAAAACAAGACAGTAGAACAATCCTCAAAAGATTAATTTTCATCCACTAAAGAGCAACCCTCTTACCTACCACGTAGTTTATATTTTGTTAAATTAAATATCAAATGTTGTTATTATAGAAGATATGAACATTGTCAATTTCATAGTAGGATTAAGTAAATGATTAGTTTGTTGGAAAGTAATAGATTTTGGTTTGGTTTAGATAGGAATTATAAAAACCATATTATAGGAAATTAATTTAACTTTTTCTAAATTGTATGAACCATTGTAGTGTTTGTAGAAGTTAAATTTAACTTAAATCCTTGTTGTGTATTTGAAAAAATAATTGGATCATAAAAAGTTCAATGATTTATTCTCTATCATGTTTTCAATTGATTTGACCCTAGTCAATATGGTATTATTCTTTATCACAAAACTAGAAACTCCACTAATGGGGAACTCTGTTACTTTATTCCTTTTTGCGTTTCTTTTCTCTTAGTATTAGCCTTAAACGTTGATTTTTGTTAGATAGATATGATATGATTTTTTTTTTTTTTTACTTTAAGAACCAAAACTTTGGAATTTCTCCAGCACTTCATATAGTTTATCTCATTTCTAGGGCCTTCTAAATACTTATTTTGAATGAAGAAGCATGCTAAATGCCTTTCTTTTTAGGGCTTTTTAAATACTTATTTTGAATGAAGAAGCATGCTAAATGCCTTTCTTTCTTTAAAAGCATGTGCATATACACGTTTTCTTAATGTAAAGTGTGTATACATTATGTCTACATTTCCATTTTTGATTGAGAGTTAATTGCTTAGCATATATTGTGCAAGTGTACTTCAGAAGTATAAGAACCTGGATTGACATTTAATGCAAGTAATTTATCTCACAATTTATTTACCCATTAGGATGCTTTGACCTAGTAACTTGAGAGATGAAAAAGATCCTATCACATTAACATGAGGATCCATTTTCACAATGAACATTAGGAAAAGACAATATTCATTGCAGTTGGTAATATAGTCAACTAGTATACTATTCAATTATTAACAAAGTTGATGAAAAAATGCAAGGAATTTAAGGTTGCATTTCAATTTTGAAAATTTTCTACAATAATTTTTGTAGGATAATTTGTTAATGCAAGTTTCCATAGTTATTTATAATTTTTATTTTAATAGAAAGAGCCTTCAACCAAAAATACCGAAGGTTAGTCCCGCGTGTGCCCTTTGAGACACATTAGGTCATCCCACCAATTCATGCCCCATGCTTCATGAGTTGAAGGGTATCCTTCATACCCCTTAAGCACCCCCATTTCTCCCCACTCCATCATGTGATGTTGCCACCTCATCACGTAATAAGGGTTTAAGAACCAACGACCTCTTGTCTATTTATGTGAAACACAAACATTATACACAACATTGTCTCAATCTCCGACGATATCAAGATGTGTTGGTCACCATACATCATGCCTCAATAGCAGCACCACCACTTACACCAACCTCATATGTTGATGATTCCTCTTCCACCATTTATTATGTCACGAACTCGGTTAATTAGTATTTGGCATGCCCTTGAGTGCTCTATGTTAAAGACACTCATCTCATCTATATGTGTCCTTTACTCATCAAATACCATCATCACTGCATGCATCAAGTGACATATCCCCCTCATCAAGATCCCAATCCGCCTAATTTTGGATGCTCCTCATACACTAAGTACCTTGAACATATCAATGGAATGCCCAACTCCTAGCATGGTTCCCACCACACCAACACAACTATTGGAGATTCAAATGACCTCACCACTTAGAAAATGATAAGAAATTATTTCACCCCCTTGTACTAGAACAATACATAGAAAGAATAACATAATTAATAGAAGAGATAAAAATATGAATTAGAGAAAGGCATGGATCACATATTAAAGGAAATAATAGAGCTCATGTAAAAATTTCCATATTTGTTGCATTTATGTGTGTCTAACATAACTCTACTTTCAACATCTTGCTTCATGCAACATGCACCATACTTTGAATTTGCAAAGACCCAGGAATTCTCCACCCCCCATTAAAATGACCTTACAAGTTGATTCTTTTAGTTTTTTCACTCTATAAGCATCAACGTACGATTATGCATGATGGAGAATCTCTAGCGCTTTCCCTTGTTAATATATTTAACAAGGGAAAGCGCTATATATTCTCCATCATGCATAATCGTACGTTGGATTTGGTGATAATTGTCTCCATATTTTGGCTTTCTGACCCGCAAAACATAATTATTTTACAAGGGAGGGAAGGAGGGATGATCACATTGACTTGCTTGATGACATGTCTATGAAGATTAACTACCTCAAGAACTATTTTTTTACGTAGGGAAAGAGACACATTCCCATGTCTGAGCATGAAAAAGTTCTTTGATATTGTTAATGCCTCTAGTGTTTACTTCTACAAGTTCTATAGGCAGAGTCTGTAAAGGGCCAGGTAGCCTCTGGATCTCATCTTTTATGAAAGGTGACATATCTAGTAAATGCCCCCGCAGTCAATCTCTAGAATGGATCTAAATAGAAGTTATTCATTTTAATATCTGTAAAACACAACAACTTTAAGGTAAACTATGTACATGTTCCATTCATCATGAACACAAACCTCACAAGCCTCCTTGGCTTTGGAGCATTTTCCATGTTTTCCATAACCAAGACCCAAATAATTAGGCCCTTCTTAAAGAACATTTGGCTCAACTATGCCCTTCTTAAAGAACATTTGGCTCAACTATGCCTTGTACATGCTTGCCTTTAAAACCCTTTACTTTCATAGCACATTTTCATCAAAAATTTGGACCTTGTTCCTCTAATGTCTCTAATGTCTCTCAAAAGCACATACACATTCATTTTCAGAGGAAATTGAAGATACTCTAATGTCTCTAATGTCTCTCAAAAGCACGTACACATTCATTTTCAGAGGAAATTGAAGGTAGAAACCAATCTAGCTAATTCTTCTAACTAACCTTGACTAAAATGAGCTAAATTGTACTTTGATACGAACTTTCATTAATTGGTTTTCTTTGAGTATTGCAATCATTTCCATAGGTTAATTTCCATTTTTGATTGAGAGTTAATTGCTTAGCATATATTGTGCAAGTGTACTTCAGAAGTATAAGAACCTGGATTGACATTTAATGCTTGTAATTTATCTCACAATTAATTTACCCATTAGGATGCTTTGACCTAGTAACTTGAGAGATGAAAAAGATCCTATCACATTAAGGTGAGGATCCATTTTCACAATGAACATTAGGAAAAGACAATATTCATTGCAGTTGGTAATATAGTCAACTAGTAGACTATTCAATTATTAACAAAGTTGATGAAAGAATGTAAGGAATTTAAGGTTGCATTTCAATTTTGAAAATTTTCTACAATAATTTTTGTAGGATAATTTGTTAATGCAAGTTTCCATAGTTATTTATAATTTTTATTTTAGAAAGAACCTTCAACCAAAAATACCCAAGGTTAGTCCCCCGTGTGCCCTTTGAGACACATTAGGTCATCCCACCAATTCATGCCCCATGCTTCATGAGTTGAAGAGTATCCTTCATACCCCTTAAGCACCCCCA
The DNA here is from genome assembly GCA_034641835.2 of Pinus albicaulis. Lineage (NCBI taxonomy): Eukaryota > Viridiplantae > Streptophyta > Pinopsida > Pinales > Pinaceae > Pinus > Pinus albicaulis. The sequence goes on from JAXQQM020090109.1 coordinate 5,275, forward strand.
TTTCTCCCCACTCCCTCATGTGATGTTGCCACCTCATCACGTAATAAGGGTTTAAGAACCAACGACCTCTTGTGTATTTATGTGAAACACAAACATTATACACAACATTGTCTCAATCTCCGACGATATCAAGATGTGTTGGTCACCATACATCATGCCTCAATAGTAGCACCACCACTTACACCAACCTCATATTTTGATGATTCCTCTTCCACCATTTATTATGTCACGAACTCGGTTAATTAGTATTTGGCATGCCCTTGAGTGCTCTATGTTAAAGACACTCATCTCATCTATATGTGTCCTCTACTCATCAAATACCATTATCACTGCATGCATCAAGTGACATATCCCCCTCATCAAGATCCCAATCCGCCTAATTTTGGATGCTCCTCATACACTAAGTACCTTGACCATATCAATGGAATGCCCAACTCCTAGCATGGTTCCCACCACACCAACACAACTATTGGAGATTCAAACGACCTCACCTCTTAGAAAATGATAAGAAATTATTTCACCCCCTTGTACTAGAACAATACATAGAAAGAATAACATATAATTAATAGAAGAGATAAAAATATGAATTAGAGAAAGGCATGGATCACATATTAAAGGAAATGTAAGCCAACCTAGAAAGAAACCAACTCTTCGCTCCCACTTCAAATAATTTTTAAGAGTAAACAATGAAAACAACATATTGATCTATGTACTAGATGTACAACATTCAACCATACCTATATAAAGAGTGTACAATGAAATTAATGTTGGTTTACTTCAACACTTGGAAAATATCTTGTTTCTATCCCATTTGTGGAAGTTATGCAAATATGAAATAAAGATATGAGGTTATGAAGTTCTTAAATTTGATGAAGTAGATGACCCTACTTTTGAGGATTATCCTATAGAGTTATAAAAGATGAATCAAGGGAATAAAAATTTAATTCATAAACATTTTCATATATTCCTACTAATAAATAAAATATTATTACACAACTATATGCTAGATTTAGGAGAAACAACTGATGTAATTCCTTTGAAAGTGATGAAATAATTAGGCCTTACAACAACTAGGGCATATAGAAATGTATTTGCTATGGATCCTATGAAAATCGGGATGGGTAGAGTAATAAATACACATGTTTTGAAATTTTTTGAGGAGTAACTCAAAGCATGCATATATACAAAATGAAGTGGCTACTCTCTTCATATTCCATGAGGGACTATTGTTCTTCCTAAATACTATTCATATCATGTACCTCTGAATTATTTCTAGTGAAATTAAATGACTTGAAATTAAATTTCCTAAAGCCTATTGAAATTTCTCCTTCAAAATAAGGATGCACTCCCATTTGATTCTCACAGATAGGTTGTAATCATGAGGCTCTCGCTCAAGAGTGGACCTTCACAAAATCTTGTGACATCTTGTCACAAACAAACCCATCAAACTGAAAACACATCATTTTCTCCTTCAAAGAAAAAAAAATTCACATCATGTGAATATGTCCATGTACTCTTACATATTGGTGTACAAAACCATCAACCAAACAAGTTGACAAAACATGCCTCTTCAAACAACTGACTCTGAAGACAAATAATAGAGCTCATGTACTTTCAACATCTTTCTTCATGCAACATGCACTGGATACTTTGAATTTGCAAAGAAATTAATGAAACATCAAAATACATGCTAGGCCTTAATTGGATAAGAAATCTAACCATTTGTCAGCAAACCATTTCAATGGCGCTTCTTTTCCTTTCAACTATGTTGAATTTAGTTTTTAGTTATATTTTTAATTTTGGAGAAAATAACTATTTATTTCATGTGTAATTAGATTAGTGATTTCATGTGTTAGGGTTGTGGATTCAGGCATTGAAACAACACTATTATATTTCAAATTTTAAAATGATGGTTTGAGTCCTAGGTAGCTTAGAATCCTACTTGTTTTCAAAATAAGGATGCACTCCCATTTGATTCTCACGGATAGGTTGTAATCATGAGGCTCTCGCTAAAGAGTGGACCTACGCAAAATCTTGTGATGTCTTGTCACAAGCAAAACCATCAAACTGAAAACACATCATTTTTCTCCTTCAAAGAAAAAAAAAATTCACATCATGTGAATATGTCCATGTACTCTTACATATTGGTGTAAAAAACCATCAACCAAACACAAGTTGACAAAACATGCCTCTTCAAACAACTAACTCTTAAGTCAAATAATAGAGCTCATGTACTTTCAACATCTTGCTTCATGCAACATGCACCATACTTTGAATTTGCAAAGAAATTCATGAAACATCAAAATACATGCTACGCCTTAATTGGATAAGAAATCTAACCATTTGTCAGCAAACCATTTCAATGGCGCTTCTTTTTCTTTCAACTATGTTGAATTGAGTTTTTAGTTATATTTTTAATATTGGAGAAAATAAATATTTATTTCATGTGTAATTAGATCAGTGATTTCATGTGTTAGGGTTGTGGATTCAGGCATTGAAACAACACCATTATATTTCAAATTTAAAAATGATGGTTTGAGTCCTAGGTAGCTTAGAATCCTACTTGTTTTCAAAATGAGGATGCACTCCCATTTGATTCTCACGGATAGGTTGTAATCATGAGGCTCTCGCTCAAGAGTGGGCCTTCGCAAAATCTTGTGACGTATTGTCACAAACAAAACCATCAAATTGAAAACACATCATTTTTCTCCTTCAAAGAAAAAAAAAATTCACATCATGTGAATATGTCCATGTACTCTTACATATTGGTGTACAAAACCATCAACCAAACACAAGTTGAAAAAACATGCCTTTTCAAATAACTGACTCTTAAGTCAAATAATAGAGCTCATGTACAAATTTCCATATTTGTTGCATTTATGTGTGTCTAACATAACTCTACTTTCAACATCTTGCTTCATGCAACATGCACCATACTTTGAATTTGCAAAGACCCAGGAATTCTCCACCCCCCATTTAAATGACCCTACAAGTTGATCCTTTTAGTTTTTTCACTCTATAAGCATAAACGTACGATTATGCATGATGGAGAATCTCTAGCGCTTTCCCTTGTTAATATATTTAACAAGGGAAAGCGCTAGATATTCTCCATCATGCATAATCGTACGTTGGATTTGGTGATAATTGTCTCCATATTTTGGCTTTTTGACCCCGAAAAACATAATTATTTTAGAAGGGAGGGAAGGAGGGATGATCACGTTGACTTGCTTGATGACATGTTTATGAAGATTAACTACCTCAAGAACTATTTTTTTGCGTCTAGAGAAAGAGACACATTCCCATGTTTGAGCATGAAAACGTTCTTTGATATTGTTAATGCCTCCAGTGTTTACTTCTACAAGTTCTATAGGCAGAGTCTGTAAAGGGCCAGGTAGCCTCTGGATCTCATCTTTTATGAAAGGTGACATATCTAGTAAATTCCCCTGCAGTCAATCTCTGGAATGGATCTAAATAGAAGTTCTGAACATTTTAATATCCGTAAAACACAACAACTTTAAAGTAAACTATGTACATGTTCCATTCATCATGAACACAAACCTCACAAGCCTCCTTGGCTTTGGAGCATTTTCCATATTTTCCATAACCAAGACCCAAATAATTAGGCCCTTCTTGAAGAACATTTGGCTCAACTATGCCTTGTACATGCTTGCCTTTAAAACCCTTTACTTTCATAGGACATTTTCATCATAAATTTGGACCTTATTCCTCTAATGTCTCTCAAAAGAACTTACACATTCATTTTAAGAGGAAATTGAAGGTACTCTAATGTCTCTAATGTCTCTCAAAAGCACGTACACATTCATTTTCATAGGAAATTGAAGGTAGAAACCAATAGCTAATTCTTCCAACTAACCTTGACTAAAATGAGCTAAATTGTACTTTGATACGAACTTGATTTAAATTGTCCACCCCACATTAGGCACCAATGATTATAACCTTTAATGGGCTAGCACTGGTTTGTAATCATCTCAAAATGACTTAGTAGATGAAAAATTACTATGTTTGTAGTCATCGTTTCACACCATCTACATATGACTCTTCTACACATTATATGATTGAATTTATGGTAGGTCATCCCTTCTATCTAGACCATGATTGATTGTGACATTAGGTGAATAAAGGAAATTTGATAAGGAAGGAACACTAAGTTTATTCTCCTCCACCTACTCCATATTTAGTGATTGCCTATTTTTTCTCTTCCAACATTTTATTTTTGAAATTCATTTTGGTAGTTAATTCTACTAATAGTCACAACACCTGGAAGTCAAAGAAATTGTTATATACACTACTAAACTCAATTAACATTGTTTGTTATTGGAATTTACAATAAAAAACAACGTAGAGTTCATTAATGTAGTAGTGTATATAATAATTATATGTATAGTGGTGTGGCTATCGATAATATTAGCTGCTAATGAATTTCGAGAAATTTCGAGAATAGGAAGTTGGAAGTGGAAAATTGAGAAATCACTAGCTATGGGGCGGATGGAGGAGGACAAACTAGAAACTATCTTCTGCTTATAAATTGTATTTTATTCACCTGTTGTCACAATCATTCATGGGATAGGTAGAGAGGATGACATTCCAAAAATTCATGCATATAATATGCAGAAGGGGTCATGTATGAGATGGTGTGAAGTGATGATGATTGACATGGTAAATTTTCATCTGCCAAGTCATTTTTAGATGATGATGACAAACCAATATTAGCCATTTTAAGGTTATAATCATTAACAAGAAATATGGGGAAGGAAATTCAAATGTCTCATCATGGAAATTATAAAAATTGTAAGGATGGGGTTATAAGTGTTATGGAAATTCTAAGTGCCAAATTCTAAGGAACAAGCCATATATTTGCTTCTCAAAAACTCTATTCAAGATATACTCTTAAAAAACCAAGTACAAATTTTAGTAATCCTAGAATCATGCTTTACATAAGGTAAAATTTGGGAACTCATGACTTGTACTATAAATAAAAAAACATTTACACTTACCAAAAAATATATGATAAAAATTGCCAAACTACATTTAAGCTTAAGCTTAAGGGGATATAATCATTCTTGCCTTCCATATAGATAATGAAAATGATTGTTCTAAGTCTCATGTTTCTTCTCATGTTATTTTATAAACCTTGGTTGGAAAGAAAAATAGGAGGGCTGAAATGTAAGAAATATAGAACATATTGGATTTAACATCCCCAAATTGGATTTTACTCTGAGGTATTGATTTTTTGAAATCTATTTTGTAAATGTCGACCAATAGATATATATCATGGAGGATGAAAGACGAAGATCAACCGAATCCCATATGGAGTCTCGGGGATCGGAGGATGTTCACGGTATTTAAATATAATCTTAAATATACATACATGTGTGTACATATGGAATTTATTTTTTTACTAACTTTGTGAGTGAAATTAGTTGTTAACAAGTTTCATATTTTAATTTTTAGGAGGCAAGAGGAGAAGGCTTTCTACTCCATCCATGGAGCGTGGCCAAGGTTCAACCGGTCGAGGTATGCCTGGTAACAGGTTGGGGGAAGGGGGTGATATTTATTCCCCCGAAGGCCAGCAATCAACGGCTGCTGGTTCTCAACAGGGGCACTGTGGGTCTGGTTCTCAGCAGCGTCATTCTGGGGTTGGTTCTCAGCAGGGTCATGTTGGAGATGATGTTAACCAACAACATCAACGTTGCCATCAATTTCAATATTTTTTCATTAAATTTTTACAACTTTTTTTACACGTGTTTTTTCTAATATATGAAATTATATATATATTGATGCAGAGGCTCAAAATGTTCGAGCCAGTGGTCAAAAAAGACGCAGGGCAGCGCGCTACATTGAAGAAGAAGGCTTTCAACCTAGCACAACTTATCCGGCTGAGATTACTAATATACCATGGGAAACGAACACGGCGGAATGCACCTTACAAAGGTGTCAAAGCCTTTATGCAAAATTGCAGAGAGATCTCCTGGATTTGACTCTACCTGCTGAGAGTAGACAGAGCCTAGAGATCGTTACACATTCATTGAGTGAAATGGTAAAAGTGTACAAAGATTTGGGGCCAACCACTGATTCTTTTGTAGAAGTGATGAGAAAGAGAGGAGAAACAATGATAGGTCCCGATAAATGGCAGGACATAAAAAAAAGAGTTTCAAGAAATGATGCTAAGTCAATGTTTAATTTTAAGGAAGGGCTAAAAAGAAAGATGTTGAAGGTGCAGTATTTCAAGCACCCAGACAAAGCAAAATATTTGTATAGTCGACATCTTGTGGCCTTTGGAAGGCTTCCATGGAACGATGAGGTTCCTCTTTATTTTGCACAAATGTTTTATGTAGAATTTTTTTTGGGTATGAAACCCGACTACAATGATCTTCCTTCAGAATTTTTTGGCCCGGGGAGAGGTCGATTATATCAACGTAAGGGCGCTAAGCGAGATGTGGAGTTGCCTCACCCTGAGCCGCCATTGGTGAGTCGACCGTCTCGAGTCGAAACCCTGCGATCAGAGATGGATGCGACTTCTCAAATAAGTCGTGAAGTAAGAGATGTTATGATCGAAAATGTTCATAGCGGATTGAGTGGAGTCAATATTGGCTTAAATAGACTAAGAGCACGTGAACATGCACGTGCCAATTTTGTTTATTATACAGATGAGGAGATTTACAACATGAATGTTGAAGATCTCCGAACATACGCAATAAATTGTCGCAATGGTTTGCAAGACCTAATTTTTCATGAGGAAGAGGGCACCGGAACGGTATGCGTTAGTGACCTTAGGGTTTGAAATTATATTTACATATACGTGTACAATTTGTAATAAATACATGTGTATGTACACATGTATACATTTATTTGTATGTGTACATTAATCTAACAAAAATGTATGATTATATGTTAAAACACCATTTGCAATTCTCAGGCATGATGCGTGATGAAAATGTTAATATTACGTTCGGGACCTCTGGCTCAAACAATGCAGATGGGTCTGACCATCATGATATGTTGGCACATGTATGTTAGTGTTTTTTAAGTGACTAAAATAAATAATTGTTGCCACACATGTACATGTATGTATATATATAATTTGATTTTAAATGCTTTAACAGATTCCGATTCCGTCTGATGTTTTTGGGATGGCTGTACCTTCTTCTTCCTTAGGAGATATACCTTCTACTTCATTGGGAGATGTACAAGTATGGACAATTTTTCACAAGTTCAAAATTTATGTTACCTCAAAAAGTTCCATTAAAAATTGAGATATATAGAGAGAGATCTATATTTTAAGTTATTTAAAATTTTTTGAATTTAGGTTCGTATAGAAGATTTTTTTAATCCGAGGACTTTAGCGACGGAGATAGGAACATCCACAGCATTTGAAGAAGTTGTCTTTAGTTATTTTTTTTAATATTATTGTTCAAATAAGTTTATATATGTAGACGTGCATTTTCATTTGAAAGTTTTTAATTTATATAAATTATTTATGTATATATATATATTTATATTTAATTGTACATGTATATTGTACAGGTTACCACTGGAGTTGTTTCTATGGCAGATCCTGTCCATCAAATGGAGAGGCAACCTTACGAGGTATTGCGTGATTTTTTTGTTATATATTTTGTTTTTTACATGAAGTTCTAGATATATATGTTCTCATTCATTTTTAAAACTTCAAATTTTAATGTTTAAGTACATGTGCATTGTGTATGTAGGTTTTCCCTTTACAAGATAGCGAACTAATCGAGACCCAGAGGCTAGATCCTCCATTTGATGGACAAGATATACAGTAGATTTGATTTTATTTCAAAATTTAGATGGTTTTAAAATTTGTTAAACTTGATACAGTTTGATACTTGAGTGAGATTTACAATTTTTTGACATATTTTATTACAATGTTTTTTGGACATATTTTTGGACATATGTTAAATGTTTTTGTTGGATAGTTGAATTATAATTGGCATGGCATGTGATATTTAATGTTAAATGTTTTTGTTAGATAGTTGAATTATAATTGGCATGGCATGTCATATTTAATGTTAAATGTTTTTGTTAGATAGTTGAATTATAATTGGCATGGCATTTGAAGTTTTTAAAACTACATGAATGATGGAATGTGAACCTACATTTGCACATGTGGTAAATTGAAATGTTACTTGTAACACTTGACAATCCCCATTGATTTCATTGTACAATATATGTTGATTTCTGATTTGATATAATTGCATACATATGATGGTACATTACTTGTAAAGTCATTGGATTAATAACTTGTTCATTGATTTCAGTGTTCTTTGGATGGTTTTAGTACTTTTGGCATGTGAATGTGAAGTAATGTTGTCATTGAATTACATTTGACATTTGATATTTAATGTTAAATATTTTTGTTGGATAGTTGAATTATAATTGGCATGGAATGTGATATTTAATGTTAAATGTTTTTGTTGGATAGTTGAATTATAATTCTAATGGTATCTGAAGTTTTTAAAACTACATGAATGATAGAATGTGAACCTACATTTGCACATGTGGTAAATTTAAATGTTACTTGTAACAAAACAATCCGCATTGATTTCATTATGTAGTATATGTTGATTTTTGATTTGATATAATTGCATGTATGATGGTACATTACTTGTAAAGTCATTGGATTGAGCTAATATTTAAATGGTTTATCTATCTTTCATAAAATAGTTTAAGATTGATCACAAGAATTAAGAGAATGTATGGTGTTTACTACAAGAGTTTGAGCTAAATATTTAAATGGTTTATCTATCTTTCATAAAATAGTTTAAGATTGATCACAAGAATTAAGAGAATGTCTCGGTCCATCATTGGTATGGTCCATCATAGAATGATCATCCATGTCAATGACTTTTAAGTCTATCTTTCCAAACCATGACCCTACTCTCACATGTGTGCTTTTCATGACACCAGTCGTGCTACTTTTATCCTTGATTTGACTGCCTTGAAAGCACTCAACTCTTTCTCGATGCTAGCCTTCCTCTTTCTAAGAGATGAAGCTGCCTTTCGACTTAGGAAGCTATGGGTAGCCCCCGTGTCTATCAAAGTAGAGAAATTTTTCCCATGTACGGTTGTAGACATGAATCTCAAGTCCAAGGAACTTTCATCATCATTCCTCCTCCTTGTCTTGTGCCTTACTTTCGCAATCTTCTTCAACATTTCCTCTTCCAATATGTTTTTCGAACTAGCCCTTGGCTTAACAGTGCTTTTCACATATCTCTTCTCATGAAGCTCCATATAACAATTTGATCCCGGGCTTGCTTGAATTGGTTCAAGCTCTTTCTTTTTCGAATTCTGTCTAATTGCTCCAATACGACATATATTGACTCCTTCCAAACGAAGTGCACCAATCCTCTTAGTGTGGTCGTCTTCTTTTCCAAGTGTGCCAACACATGCATTTTCCTTCTTCAAACCAATAGGTTTCGGATCAAGAAAGTCCCTCTTGATCTTATCTTCCATGTTCTTGACTTTACCCTGCAACGTGGTGCTTATTTCCTTCAAGTGAGCCCTTTCCATAAAGAGTTCCTGAAGTGTTTGTTCACCTTGTCGTATCTCCATGTCAAGCTTTTCAATTTCAACAGTTTGTCTAGAAAGTCCATCCTTGGAATTTTTTGCGTGAAAAACCAAGTAGGTTGAACCAACGTTGGTCTAGTGCATTGGAATTCATTAAAGAATTGGTCATTGGCGCTGCTTCAAGCTAGGAGTGAGCATCGTCACCAACCTACATTGAATATTTTACACTCCTTATGGTGAATGATACTTTAAATTGATTGACAGTCTAAGACTTTCGAATTTTTCCGAATGCCAAATGATCTTACAAAGTTAGTATTTATAATATTCTAGTAGGTCATTCGGCGACAACTTTTACCGAAAACTTGAAACGACTTTGGCGTGTGATATTTAATTTGTTAAATGTTTTTGTTGCATTGTTGAATTATAATTGGCATGGCTTAACAGTGCTTTTCACATATCTCTTCTCATGAAGCTCCATAGAACAATTCGATCCTGGATCTGCTTGAATTGAAATTATGTTACTTGTAACAAGACAATCCCCATTGATTTCATTGTATATGTTGATTTCTAATTTGATATAATTGCATGTATGATGGTACATTACTTGTAAAGACATTGGATTAATAGTGTTCATTGATTTTAGTCTAAGCGCAAAAAATTATTGACAACGTAGAATGATTTTTGTGTTATAATAATTAAACCTAATAATATTGGAGAGCAAGAGAGATGAGGTATGGTGTTTACTACAAGAGTTCGAGCAGGTCATTCGGTGACAACTTTTATTGGAAACTTGAAACAAAGAGAATCTATCTTTGGCTAGGACATCATGTAAGATGCTTGACATAAACAGTAAAATTGTACTTAAAAGCTGAGATTCGGGCAAGTGGGGACAACCACTTGTTATCTCGTCCCTTGGAGGCTACGCCATATGGGGACCGAATCTGACTTTACAAAATAAAGTGAAATAATTTGTACCATATGGTCGGAGAACATATACAAGAACAATTAATATACAAGAACAATTATTTTCATTCTAGAATATATATATCCAATACATATTTAACATTTTTAATCAATGCACATGTATAGAAAAACTATTTTCAGTGGAAACTAGAGCACGTGCTTGTACCCAAACAATTTGTAACATTTGCAAACCACAAATAACATAAGCAGTTCAATTTTTAGTTGAGTATTGAAAGGTTTAAAAGATAATAAATTGTTGTCCTGACACTTCACTCAAAAAAATTCTAATGGAATTCCATCCTCAATAATCCGTTCATGATCGGATTTTGACATTTTCCATTTCTTAATTTTTGATTTTTTCTTTGATTGAACTTCTATCAAATTTATGCGTGCGGCACACACCAAGTGACTATATTGACAACTTATGGAATCAGGTTCATAGTCTTCGAAGTAAACAAAGTCTCCACTTTGACGAGTTTGTTTGAAAAAATAACCTTTCAGTATAATAGACCCTTTGTCATACTGAAATCCGTGATCATTATAGTCTTGTAATAATTTCATTTTTTGTTCAGTGCAACGCATCAAATAATACTTCACATTTTCATCGTTGTCAATAGGTGCAAGTACAGCAAAAACATCTCCTGCACAATAAAATAAATTTAACATTTAATTATGCATATTTAAATTTAAATTTGTAAATCTTTAAATCATTAAAAAGTAATTCAAATGTTACCTTCTCTAACAAGATCAGAAACTCGATCACCATCGGATGATATTGTAGTTTCATCTGATTCCATTTCTTCAATCATTGCAACAGACATTTTTCCCTTTGTATTTAGCTCTGTATGTTTCCAATCGTTCACATACATTTTGTTTTCACAGACGTCATTGGATTTTTTGTTGTCTATGCAAACATCACAAAAACAAGAATATTTTCTTTTATCCAATGCAAACACATTTGTGGACAATTTTGTTTGAATTGAATGCAATTTTCGAGTCCCTTTTATTGTTCCAACTTCATTTCCAATTGATCTATTTACGTCTCCGATTCCAATATGCCAGAAAAACCTTTATATGGAAAATTAGAAAAATAATTTGTAAATATGATATCAAAATACAATTAAAAATAATCAAATTGCATGCTAAATGTACAATGTTTAAAATTAGATCACCAATATAAATTAAAATGAATGTACCTTTGCACTTCTCGTGATGGGTTAATCTCATGGCTTAGAGCATTTTTGCACCATTGAACAACTTCTTCAGCGTTTGCAAGTCGGCGTGCAAAGTGGTTCATTTGATATCTTCGAAGTGCTCGTTTTATGCATGCTCCTGCACCGTTATGTTCTCCTTTTCCATGGCCAGTCTCAAAGAAATTCCAACAATGTTTAATGGAGGTTTTCTTATGAAGACGACACAACCAAAAAAATGATCGTGTAGATTTGAATTGACCTGCGCATCCGTCTGATCATATCCAATGTTCATTGAATGTTATTCCACGATTTTTCAATGAATCATAAATTTTTCCAAAACAATGTTGTACAAAACATGTATCATGCGTACGATCGTCACTGATATAAAAATGATATTCTTTAATGATATGTCGATTTTCACTCATGCTTTCTATATGATCGATATTTTGTTCAGCATGTCTATATAGAATATGAACGAGCATGGAGACTTGGTCAGAGTGATAGTATTCACTCTGAATTTCTTTTTGTGGAGCAAATGTGTAGTTTTCTGCAAAATCAATCACTGAAAAAATGGTTCCTGGTGGAAAAACTTCACGAGATTTTTTGAATTGCAAGTCTTGCCATCGAGCTTTATGGGAATGCATGGTGTATTTGTAAATTTCTGCTTCAAACTTTCTCAAAAAGTCTATTAGAAAAATTTCGTCTTCTCGTAATTCGATTCTCTTAACACTATCTGCACTTTGAATCGATGTACTGGTATATTCGTATCTCTTCCATTTCACTTTCATGTTGGACAATGATTGATCATTTATATCAATACGATATTTGTTTTGAAATTTAGTCAAATTTCCACAATCATCGCATTTTTTACCACCAACACATTTCTTTGTGTAAAATAGTTCATCGCTTTCTCTTTCACATAGAATTTGAGATATGAATTCACGGATAGTGGAAGGAGGAGGTGAATCCTTCCATAATGTTCTACCGAAATCGAGGAATGTGTCATAATATAACTCAAATTCCACATGATAACGGCAACAACAAGTGTCGCGTACGGTGATAGGTTTTACATACCATGGTTTTTGTTGAACAAAAGCACTGAGTGAAACTTGAATTCGACGATTCTCTTCTTTGAACTTGTTGAATAACTCTATTTGAGTGGTTTCCAAGAGATGTTTTTCATGTTCTTCGTATTGATTTCGTGCTATTCTTCTTCGCATCACATGTCTTCCAGTGGGTGAAACACACGAATTGTTCTTCCAATATTCATATATTATTTTTTTAACATCTTCTCCAAGTCTATCTTTGTATGGTTGCCTACAAATAGCTCTCCAACAAGCGAGTTCATCATTTACGTCTATTTGCAGTCGAAATTTTCGATGTTTGTGCAGAGTTTTTCGCGAGGTTCCTAGTGCTCGTGCCATAGATGTTAGATTCAAACGGTTCTCTTGAGTACTTGGTGAAACCATTGCTATTTGTATTCCTCTACGTATATTTGAAACCTCTTTATCTCTAGATCTCTTAATTGACTCTATAGCACAACTCATATTTTTTATCACCTCTTCTTTCATTTTTTTTTATCTTTGGTTGATTTTCGAATACCCAATAGTGTCGTCGCTTCTTTTAATTTCCTTGATGATAGGAGACCTTTCAATATTTGAGCTTGAACTGTCACTTGCTCAGGTTTGAAAAACGTTTCCAAAATTTTATCGACACGATATCGTATAATATAGTCAGGTTTTTTATCTCCATGTGTGTGAGTGTCGACATTTTCTAATATCTCATTATCGATAGTTATTTTATCTGTACATATTCGAAAAATAGTACATATTCAATAAATAACTAAATTAATAAATATGTCAATAAATATTAGGAAAATTTTAGATATATCAATAGATCATAATATTCACATTTACATACCCGATTCAATTTCTGCTTGAGGTTGATTTTCTTCTTCAATATTTTGAGGAGTATCTCTGTCTGTTTACATTAAACAAAATATTTTTCAAACTAGTTCATCAAATAAAAATTAAGCTTCACATTCTACATTGGGAAAACTTTAAAATATATCAATAGATCATAATATTTACATTTACATACCTGTTTCAATTTCTTCTTGAGGTTGATTTTCTTCTTCAATATTTTGAGGAATATCTCTGTCTGTTTACATCAAACAAAATATTTTTCAAACTAGTTCATCAAATAAAAATTAAGCTTCATATTTTATATTAGGAAAATTTTAAATATATATCAATAGATCATGTAATATTTACATTTACATACCTGCTTCAATTTCTGCTTGAGGTTGATTTTCCTCTTCAATATTTGAGAGAGCTTCTAACTTTCTTTTGCGATATTGTCTCGTCTCTTCTCTACGTTCTTCATGCTTTCTTTTTCTATCATATTTTCTCACACAAGTTCTTCGATTTCCCATGATAATAGAGTATGAGGTTCAAAAAATTTCCTTTAAAAAATTAGACAATAACTCAATTACAAACAATATCAAAAAAGATTTAATTTAAAAAAATCTTTTCTAAAAAATACGTAATCACGTACATACCTCTAAGAAAAATCACACAGCCTCTAAAATGTGAAGAAAAATTTTTGTACAAAGAAGCTCAAAAGATTTATTTCAACACAAAACACTTACATACCTCCAAGAAAAATCAAGTCGCCTCCAAAAAAATGTCTTGTTCTTTAAACTCAAACTTTGAACCTCCAAGAAAAATCACGTCGCCTCCAAAAAATGTCTTCCAAAAAATTTTTTCAAACCCAGACTTTGAAGAAAAGTTTTTGAATTCAAACCAAGTTGTAGAATGAGATGAAGTGCGAAATGTGCGAAAATTGTGACTCATTTCGTGGCAATTTATATTGACGCGAAATGTGTGTTTTGTAGGGGGCTCCACAAAAATTTCCGGCCGACGGAGAATTGCACAATAGTTCGGCCGAAATTTTGATAAAAAGTTCGGCCGAACTATTAAGCCGTTAGTTTTAGCGGCCCGTAAGCGGAAAACATAGTTCGGCTGAACTGTCTCTAATAGTTCGGCCGAACTAACGCGTCACCGATTACGCAGAGCCAAGCTCTGAAAACGGTTCTGCAACTTTGGACTGATTAAACTCCATGAAAACTTGTTAATTAACTGTCGGAACCAAGACAAGCATTTTCAGAATTGAATCTACTTTCAGGAAATATAAATTTTATGGAATTTCTTAAACGTTTATTAATTTTAATTATTTTTCTAATAAAATGAGTGCAAACAATTTTTGAGGGTCATCGTGATTCAGTGAAATCAAAATTTTGTATCTCCCAAAATACATTGTAAAAAAAATTTAAAAAATTATGGGGCATTACATTGGTCCGTTGAATGTAATGGGTAGCTTTTAGATTTTTAGTTTATAACTTGTATGTTAAGAAATTTGTTGCCACGCGAAACATATCAAAAATACGCAGTTTTTCGTATTGGACCAGTTCAGAAAATTCTAGTAATTATGATATGCATCCATCTGCTTTGTAAATATGATGAAACCAAAGTAGACTCTGTCTAGATTGTTGTAACACATTTGGCTTTTTCAAAAACACAAATTTTCAATGAATACAACGTTGCCACATAACATGACTTCTTATGAATTCTTTGATTGTTAAGAAACACACACTCAAAGAAACGCTAAGTTGACATATCAAATCCGCATAAAAAAATTTCAAAAAATAAGTAATAGAAAGCTAACAAAAATTCTCACAACTTTTATTTTTACCGCAAAATGAAATTCTACACGGAAAAATTGTTATAGTTTGCAGAAAGTTGAAGAACCCAAAAAAATGAAAATTTATATGCTATCCAGTAGCAAAAAATAATAAATCTTTCGAACCAAGCTAAATATGTTTAATTGTTTTTAAATTGCCTATATTGTAAATACATGAAAATATAAATATCAGCATACTTAAAGCTAAATGCTTCCCGCATACAGAAAATGAAAAACTATGAGCCCAACTATCAAAGTACTCAGCACCATCGACAAACACAGACTCCACCAGAGCCGGGTCTTTAGCAGTGGAACCCAAAATCTCTGTATGTGAGAGAATACAAGGAATATGTTATTCAATGTGTTGAAGTATGCCATCTTGCTTTTGTACCTAGAATTGAAGCTTTTGAAATTCCTTTTTATAGTCAGGAAAATCCTACACTGTTGCTGCCATACCCACAAAAATTTGTTCCAAGGCTTTCGCCAGGATACTCTTCATGGACCAATACAAGAACAATTTTTGTTTAAATTGTGTGATTCGGCCTTAGGTGTGCCTTGGATCTGACACTAGAACCTGCCAATCTTCCAAGTCAATTTCCATCGTGCATGCTTGCATGTTCAGGTCTTCTTCCTACTCTTCCATTAGCTGACGGATTTCTTTGGACATGCCCTCGTGATAAGTTGTAGCCGCATCATTTATGATGTTGGAGATAGGCTTGTAGCCTCGAGTTCTTCCCCTAGAGGAGCTGGGTTGATAGGGTGCCGAAAACCCCATGGTTCTTTTGCCACGACCCCTTAAGGTCACGTCGCTTCTTCCCTTCGTTGCTGTTGACCGAACCATCTTCTTGTACCTGCACTTTTCCAAAGAATCTGAAACCAGACTTATCACTTGCGCAGGTGGTATCCCAAGCCCAAAAGCAACCAACTTCCAGGAGGCACTACCAGACCGCACATCTGCCAGAGAAGATACATGAGCTAGTGATTTCAAGTATAAAACCTAAGGGATCGACCCCCTCATTTTCAATTGCAGACTTCCATTACAAACTAACTAGAATAGAGACATGACCCCCTTTAACCCAACTATTGGGTACCAAATCTGTATACTTTTCTCTCCTATTTTCACCCAACTTTCTACCTCTTTCT
>JAXQQM020073603.1:0-98805 GCA_034641835.2 Pinus albicaulis
TATTGTTGGAAATATTGTCATTGATGGCAATACTCTTCCTCTAATTGTCTTATAGAAGCCCTTTGTTGCATTTTCTCCCCCTTTGACATCAATGGCAAAGAGTTGATCAAGATCCTTTGAACCGAAAATACCATGCTCCCCCTGAGATCATGTTGTTTCTTCAAACACAATATAACAAAATGACTTATAAATGCCAACAATGCATCCTTTTCATATGACCAATGCTCCCCCTTAGCACATACTATTCGAGAGATGCTTATGACTCCTCAAAAACCAATTTAATCTTTTGTATTTAAGTAGATCTGATCTTTTGCATGGCAGATACTAATCCCAGATTTTGTCGGAGATATTCGAACGCTTCTTTGGGTAGAGGTTTGGTAAATATATCAGCAACTTGTTCTTTGGAGGGAACATACTCCAACTTCACCTTTTGTTCAAGCACTTGTTCACGTAAGAAGTGATACTTGATGGGAATATGCTTGGTCTTGGAATGCATAACAGGATTCTTTGAGCTACTGATGGCGCTTGTATTATAACACATAATGGAGATAGGAGGTGAACATTTTATTTGAAAGTCTTGTAAAGTTTGCATCATCCAAAGAAGTTGAGTGCAACATGATGCGGCAGCTACATATTCTGCTTCTGCTGTAGATAAGGCAATAGAGTTCTGCTTCTTGCTGAACCAAGAGACTAACCAGGGCCCCATATAGAATGCACCACCACTAGTACTTTTCCGATCATCAACACTTCCAGCCCAATCTGCATCAGTGTAAGCATGAAGAGTAAGATCAGCATTCTTTGGATACCATAGTCCAAAGTCTTGAGTTCCTTGTAGATATTTGAATATTCTTTTCACAGCCTGAAGGTGAGTCTCTTTTGGATTAGCTTGGAATCGTCCAACAATCCCAACTGCATGCATAATGTCTGGTCTTGTCCCAGTGAGATAAAGTAGACTTCCTATCATAGATCTGTATTCTGGTTGATTCACCGTGGGGGAATCATCATTAGAACTGAGATTACATCCGGTTATCATTGGTGTACTTACAAGTTTGCAATCTTCCATGCCATACTTCTTCAGGATTTGCTTGAGGTATTTTGCTTGTGATAAGAATATGCCATTTGTTGCTTGTTGCACTTGCAAGCCAAGAAAGAATGTTAGTTCCCCAAGTAAAGACATTTCAAATTCTTGCTGCATATCAGAAGAAAATTTCTGACTCATAGACTCTTCATTACTTCCAAAAATGATATCATCAACATATACAACCACGATCAATAGTTTGTCATTTTCAGTTTTTGTGTATAAGTTGCTATCAGCAGACCCTTTTGAAAATCCTTGTTGATGAAGATATTTGTCAAGACGATAGTACCATGCCCTTGGAGCTTGTTTGAGACCATATAGAGCCTTTTTAAGTCTACAAACAAGTTTTTCATCATTTCCAAAAATGAATCCTTCTAGTTGTTCTATATAAACTTCTTCTTCTAGATCACCATTGAGAAAATCAGATTTAACATCCATTTGATAAACTTTGATTTGTTGGAAGCTTGAAAAAGCAAGAAACATTCTTATGGCTTCAAGTCTAGCTACAGGAGAAAAAGTTTCTTCAAAGTCTATACCTTCTTGTTGATCATACCCCTTGCAAACAATTCTAGCTTTATTTCTTATAACATCCCCATTCTCATTTAACTTGTTTTTGAATATCCATTTAGTTCCAATGACATTTTTTTCATGAGGTCTTGGTACTAATTCCCAAGTGTGATTCTTTTCAATTTGATCAAGCTCTTCATTCGTGGCTTGAATCCAACATTCATCTTTGCTAGCTTGACTAACATTGTGTGGTTCAATAGTGGACAGAAATGCCAGATTGCTAGAAGATCCCACAAGAGTCCTTCTTGTTTGTACACCTGATCCCTTTTCTCCCAAAATTTGAGATTCTGGATGATTCTTTTGAACATATCTGGATGGAACCTTTTCAGACAAATCATCTTCGGGTTCTTCACTGGGTTCATTGTTTGTATCATTACTATTTGATGTAGAAGGATATGTGTCATCATCATCTTCATCTGTTGTTTTCTTTTCTTCTTTTGGAGCTGTAGGAGACTCATCAATAACAACATCAATACATTAAACAATCTTCCGAAGTCTTTTATTGTAACATTTATATGCCCTACTCCTAGAGGAGTAACCAAGAAATATTCCTTCATCTGCTCTGGGTTCAAACTTGCCAAGTTTTTCATCATTATTTTTGATAAATCATTTGCTTCCAAAAATTCTAAAATGCTTTATAGTGGGAGTATTACCATACCAGAGTTCATATGGATTTTTATCACTATTTACATGAACATGTGCCTTGTTGAGAATGGTTACTGCTGTATGTGATGCTTCTCCCCAAAATGTGTCAGGGGTTCCGGAATCATAAAGCATAGCTCTAGCCATTTGTTGAACTGTTCGATTCATTCTTTCTGCAACACCATTTTGTTGTGGAGTGCCAGCTACAGAAAACTGTCTTTTTATGCCATGTTGTTCACAAAATTCAAGGAATTCATCTGATGTATATTCTCCTCCTCGATCAGATCTGAGACACTTGATTTTTAGATCTAATTCATTCTCAGCTAGTGCTTTGAAGATCTGAAATTTCTCAAATGCTTCATCTTTGTGTTTAAGCAGCCCAATCCAACACATTCTAGAGAAATCATCAATGAATAAGATATAGTATTCTTCACCACATGGTGACGTTTTCCTCATAGGTCCACATATGTCAGTATGAATGAGTTCAAGAGGCTTGCTTGATGATCCTTCCTTGGCATTAAATTGTACTCTGGTTTGCTTACCAAATTGGCAAGATTTGCATATGATATTTTCAGGTAGAGTAATATTGGGAAGATCACAAACAGCTTTAAGTCTGCTTGATTTGTTGATTTGAGAGAAGCTCAGATGCCCCAACCTTCTATGCCATAGCCAGTTTTCTGAAGATTTACTCAAGTAACATTGTTCTTTGCAATTCTTCAATACATACAGGTTGCTTGGAGTTCTTTTTCCTTTTATAATTGTTTTACCTGTATCAAGATCACGTACCACACATTCTTTTGAACTAAAGACAACTTCGGTTCCTTGATCACACATTTGACTTACACTTAACAAGTTATGCTTTAATCCATCCACATACATGACTTCATTAGCTTTCACCTTTTCTTTTAGAAAAATAGACCCTTTTCCCTTAATGATCGCAGGAGTATCATTTCCAAATGTAACCTTCTTTTCCTTTTCTAGAGCACTATATGCAAGAAGTTTGTCTTTATCACCTGTCATGTGTCTTGAGCATCCACTATCAATGTACCATTGGTTTTCTTCATCTTCTGCAAATAACACTATGCCACAATTTTCAACTTGTAATTCCTTCTTTTTCCATACTTTGGAGCTTGAAGGAACATGTTCTTTTGGCTGAACTTTGCTCCTGCATTCAGATTCTTCATGGCCAAAGTTATTGCAATAAGCACATTCAACTTCATTTTGAAGAGGAGAAAAGTTGTTATAAGTATTCTTCTTTGTTTCAATATCAATACTTTTCTTTCTTGCTTCTCTTGTCATGATGGTTTTATATGCAACACATTGAACAACTTTATGACCAAAATTGTGACATGAGAAACATTGTCCATTGAAGAAGAAATTTTTGCGATCATGAAATATTCTACTTGAATTTACCTGTTGATTGGTGTTTCTTTGAAAGACATTCCTGTTAGTGTTCTTTGAATTGAGATGATCATGCTTTACCTGTAAAGATTCTTTATTCCCTTGCTGAGTGGCAGCATGTTGTATACCAGCTATAACTGCTTTTAGATAATTTGGTGCTGAAGCCTGAGAAGATTCTCCGATATATCCAAGACCTGTCTTTATAAGGGGAGAACGTTGTACTTTGATAATCTCATCTAAGGTTTCAGATCCTTTAGCAAATCTAAGATTTAGAGTCTTTACTTTCTCAAGTTCTTTTCTTAGACTTACTACTTCACACTCTAATTTTTCATTGTGTTTCTCCTTTTCTTCAAGCTAATTTTTCAGAGTTTCTATGGTTATTTTACTTTCTTCTAAGCAAATTTTGAGTTTATTGTTTTCATCAAGAAAATCACTGTCTTCTAGAGCATCCACAAAAGTATCCTTTTCTTCTCTAGATTCTTTTTCAAATGCCATGAGAAGTCTAAGATCTTGTTCACATTCTTCCTCACTATCAGATAACCCATCACTGTCTTCATGAGTATAGTAACTTTTTCTAGTGCTAAAACAATTCTTATTCCTTCTTGCTACTTCCTTCCCCTTTTTATGTGTTTCTTTATGAGGACACTTAGCAGCATAATGACCAACTCTTCCACAATCAAAACATTTGAAAGGAAGCTTACCTCTGAACCGTCCTGTGCCAAGTTGAAGTTTCTTTACAAAGTTTATCTCATCTTCTTCTGAGATATATCCTGATCCTTCTGTTTTTTGTACTTCCTTCCCTTTTGTAGAAGTTCTAAAGACTTCTTCTTTGACTTCAAATGGTCCTCCACGTCTCATTTCATATGCAGTTAGTATGCCATGAAGTTGCACCACAGTAAGATTTTGAAGATCATGCTTTTCTTCAAGAGCAGAAACTTTTGACTCAAATTTTGCCATTAGTGATCTTAAAATTTTCTCAACCAGAGTAGATTCGGTTATTGTTTCTCCTAGATTTCTCATACGATTTATAATATCATCAAGTCGTAAAAATAAATTTGCAATGCTCTCCTCATTATCCATTTTTAGATTCTCATATTGAATTCTAAGATTTTGGAGTTTAGCACTCTTTACCTTTGCATCACCTTCATAAATTAGAACGATTTTGTCCCATATTGCCTTTGCTGTATTCAGCTGCATGAATTTGACAAATTCTGATTCAGTTAGACTTCCCAATAGAGCATTGACTACCTTTGCATTGGTTTCATAATTCTTTCTTTCTATTGGATCTGTTGGTACTGCAGCTGGATATTAATATCCTCCTTCAACAATTGCCCATACATCTACTCCCAGAGACTGAAGATAGGATCTCATCCTTGTTTTCCAGAAGATTAAATTGTTTCCGTTAAAGAGCGGAGGCCTGATAGATGTTGTTCCATCTTGATTGCTCATCTTGCTTGATCTTCCTTCTAGCGGCTAACTAGAAGGAATTGGCATCTGACACAGTAACTAGGAACAGAGAAAAGAAACATAGTAGAGGAAAAAGGTCAGCAGAGAAGAACAGAGAAAGAGTGCATCTACAAAGAGCAGTATCAGTCAAGGAGCAACTTAAATTCTGTAGGAAGGATATTTGTGTCCCTGTGAAATTAAATCATATGAGAAATTTTATTCGGTGTATGTATGCATTCTGATGGATGGAGAATACCGAGTGTATTTGGGTATTTTTTGGTTCAATTCTCATATGGAATGCCCTGAAACTCTGTTGAATTCATTTCCCTCATAAATAAATCCTGCGTATAACTAACTCTATCCTAGTGGTAGAGAAAATCCTGTCGGAAGAGAACTACATTGGATCGTTGTTTATTGGAACTCCTGTCGAAGATAGACCAAGTAAGAAGGATAGCGCAAACCCAGACTACCCCTTTGGAATCATGAATGGAACCTGAAATGTAGAACATAACAAAAGGAAGGACGAACGGAACCTTGAGCGAAGGATGGAACCACGAAGGAGGAACAATACAAGCGGTTTATGGTTTTCATCGCACCGCTTTCGACGGGCAAGCAGTATTCAAGGGGTAGGGAGCGATTCCATAGAACAGGCGACACGCGTCCCTATACGATTTCATAAAACTGCTTACCACGGCGCGCCATCGCGCGTTATTATTCGACCTAGGATGCCCAGCGATATCGATACAAGTCGTTGATCTGGGAAGGAACCATCGAACGGTGGTCGTATGAGGAAGGTGCACGAAGATTAACCAAAGTACGGTGGGCCATCGCACATTAACGTTCGGCATCGAAGGTCGAGCGATATGCAAATATGCCGTTGATCTGGAAACTTGCTATCTAACGATGATCAGACTCTGGACTTGCACGAAATTTACTTATGGTACCATGCGGGTATTTATGTGGGCCCCAGTTTTTAAATAATATTGATTAAGCCGTCGATTATGCATGTGGGGCCGGATCCAAAAGTCTATTTAAAAAAAAAAAAAAGGCCATTTGATAAAAGCGCGGATTATTAATATAAATATTTAATTATCAAAGGGTGTGAATAATATTTATTTATCAAATTCCACGAATTTGATAAATAAAAATTCCAATAAAAGAAGGAATACCATCAGCGGTTGGATGGTTTTGACTCATGGTTTTACTAAAGACAAAACTATATAAGGAGAAAAGAAATAGAATACAGGGAGTGCATGTGCAAGGGTGGCGAATGAATAAATTTCTCTAAGGAATATCTGCATGGACGAACCCGGTTCTAAATTGATAAATCTGAATCTACGATGCACCTATGGATATGATCTAGAAACGATGAATCTCTACTATGATTGGAAAAAAGAAATGATGAAGACCTGATGGAAATCTGATGAAGAAACTGAAGAAATCTGGTGAATCTGAGGGTTGAAGCTTTCTGTATGGAAGTGGAAGTATCCTACCAGTAAAAGCTGTTGTGAAAATCAGGGGGTTGGAGCTCCCTTCCAGTAGTGGCTGGAGAACGAGAAAAATATGGTAGCCTTTCTGCAGGTGGGTGCCTGCGTGCTGGCATAAGTCTGCACCAGCATAAATTGTAAGAAGTTTTCTTTATAATAAAAATTGAAGACTGAGATTACAGCAACGGTGGTTTTCTCCCGAATTGGGTTTCCACCTTAAATACTGGTGTTCATATGTGTTACTTATGGTGGATGGTTTGTTCTGTTATTTCTGTTCATGCTTACTGTTTACTAAAAATATGATGAATGAATGATGCAATAAGATCTCTGGACATACAATTTGGATTCAGTAATGTACCATATCGTTTTAAATAGAAAGGAAAAGTAAAATTTACAGTCAGCTCTAAATATTGATTCACCCCCCCTCTCAGTATTTTTCCCAACAAATATGCACCTAAATTTGGCTACAATTGGTTGATGGCTTGTACAAAAGAATTGCGACAGAACCTCGGTGGTGGTCTAAGGCATTGGCTTAGGCTTAAGGCACTAGCAAAGTCCGGGGCTTTTCTTTTGGTGCATTCTAAAAATAAATTTAACTTGAAGTTTTCTTCGAGAAGAACTTAAGATAGGTTATGGTCGGTTCTCTTAGGTGTAAAATAAATGAGGAGTCCACCCTCCATCTGTTCTTGTTCTGCCCTTACAATATAATGCTATGGAAGGAAAAAAAAAATTGTTAAAATTTTATCTTGTCTAGGAGTGGATCTACTTTCCATGATGTCGCTTACTTGGTGGAATAAAGCCATGGATGACGATTCAAAAATATTCTGGCGATCGTGTCCTGGGCCATGGATCTCTCTGAGAACATGGTTATATTCCGGTATTCTTCAATCCCTCTGAGCTACTAGTTGTGAAGGGGCCTACATATTTTAAAATATCCCTCTCTCGACCCCTCCAAAAAAAGAGAGAAATCAAGACGGAAGAAATTAGAGCATCCCATGGGCTTGCTATTTTGATGGGGCCTAGGACCCAAAAAATTTATCTTATTTGGAATTTCTATCCATTTCCCCTCTGGAAAGACCCTTACGGCATCAATGGACCAGGATCGAGATCCACCAATTATGCAAAACTCCATTCTCTCAAACTTATCCTTTGCTAGCTTATTCACCTTGGGCTTCATGAGGCCGGATCTTCGACGACTCTTTGAATGTCATCAAATGGTTCAATGCAATGTTTAGATGTCAAAATTTTATGCTCTTGCATGTTTTAGAAGAAGTTTTATCATTTAAACGTTATTTTAATGAAATACTTGTATGTGTATCTACGGGGAATGTAATATGGAAGAATACCTCCTTTCTAAGGAGGGCGTACAACGGTACCTGCAGGAGTTTGGGCCATAAAAGAAGATTTGAAGGGGACTTGATCGCCACTCAAATTAGTCGTCCTTTGTTCATTAATTCCTATGCTTACTTCATTCCGACGAGCGGGGTCATATAAATGCCTATGGCTATTTTTTTTCCATTTTTCATCTACGATCTTGTTAGTTTTGCTTTTAATGGTTTTTCATCATGTGAAACAAAGTTCTTGGTTATATACAATCACTAAAATCTTTACCATTTTTTTTCTGTGGATGGGTTGTTTTCCATTATGATGGAGGTCACGGCGTTTATTTCTCATTATCTACATATTGGCATGGGTTATTTTGTGGTTTTGAACTTATGAAAACTTTTATCATATGGATCATCTCTTTGCTCCGGTTTGGGTTGTTTTCCTCTTATAGAGGAGGCCCGAGACAAATGAGAGTTTTGGTATTTTTTTTCTCAACATTGCGTGTGGGGTGGTAGGGAAAAATTCTACACAAAATATTTTCTCACCACATGTCAACTCTATGCTTTTTCCCTTGTACGGGGGGACAAGAGTATACATTTTTTCGAATGCCAATAGGAATATACTTTGTAACTTTTTATTCTCTCAATAGAAAGTTCGATTTTCTCTAGAAAAAAAAAAAACACTAACATGTTTCCTACGAAAATGAATAAATTGCATTTCCATTGAGAAAGACTCGATGCAATGCAAATTTATTCAAAAAATGAGTAATGCTATTCAATTTCTTAGGATACAATGCAAGAAGTTGGTTTGAGGAAAGGGGATTTTAATGAATCACGTGTGGCAAAAAAGGAAAATGAACCTCGGCCAGGTAGCAATAGCAATGATTGGAAAAGGACACTTTGAAAGATTTACGGACATCAAAGATCCATTAGAAGAGGACAATGACCAAAATGAAGCGGAAATTGTTGTGGAAGAAGAAGACATTAATGATGGTCTGAATATGTTGAACATGGATTTATTCAGAGTATTATTGATTGGCTTTAGGTTATGTTTGCAAATAAAGCTCAATTTTGAAATATTTTCATCATTTTTACTTGTAATGTTTATACTTTGAGATTTTATGAAAGAATCATTATTCTTTGCAAAAATATTTGTGATTGCTATTAATTTTTCACATAAAATTCATAAAAAGTGCCTATTTTTAGAATCTTTTATTTAATATTTTCCCAAAAAAATCGTTTATTTGACATGTTATTTTTAACAAAAAGTCTCAAAATGTGTATTTTTTTCATTGTCTTTATATTGAAAATGTGTATTTTTGTCATATGGTTAAAAATATTGGTTTTTAGAGACAATTATTTGATGTGCATTGAAATATTAATTAACGTACATAAACATATAGACAATCCTAACTTTAAAATATTGACCCTTTTTTTTATTTTTAACTATGCGAAAAACCGAATATTTCATTACAAAAAAAAGTAAAAAAGACAATTACATAAATACACTTAAATAAACGTCTTAGGGAAGAATAAGATGTTATAAAGAAACGTAAAGTGTCAAAATCAACCCTCTAAAAAAAAGGGGGTGATTATGCATCACCCCTTATCAAAATTGACATGAAAATCATGACTTTAAAAAAAAAAAGCCCAAAAATATTCTCCAAAAAAAGGGTGATTATGCATCACCACTTTTCAAATACAGTGCTTGTTTTGCTACCTCCAAAAAAGCAGTGCAGATAATTTTCTTTTATGATCGGTAACTTTGTTTTTGTAGTTGCCTAACCTTAGGAAGTGGTTATCCCTATGAGCCTAAGTTTGTACTTTCATTTGGTAATTTTCATGGTTGATGGTTAGCTGTTTATTCACATGAATCATTTTAAACCACTCTTGGTCTCAAATGTTGAACCCCTCACTCAAAAATAATCAGTTTGGCCTACACAATTACAAGAGGTTAGTATTTATCTTAGTTTATTGTGGTTGCTCATTCCTATTGTTAAAATATTAAAATGGCCTCAAAGATTTGGTTTTGAAGAAAGAAATTGGTGTAAGATGGTTTGTATTTGTTATGATTTTATTAATTCACTTCCATATTTTGCATTTTATATTCCCCCAAAATATACTCTATTTTTCAATTAACATGTTGGTCCTAAGGAAATAGATTGACCAAGATAAAGTTATGTTTACGTAGGTAAATATATGTATCCTTTTGTCCCTTAGTAAGTGTTTGTTTGATGTAAGTTTTGGATACAAGTATAATATACCTACGGTTTGAGGCAACCAAAGAAATAAACCATGACTATAAAGAATTCCTATATATTGTTGAATATTGGGCACCTTGTTCAAATGATGAATTGTCAATGAATAGTTAAAACACATAGTTGTTTTTTACGTAGTTTGATATGTGTTTGGTTAAAAATTATTTTTGAAATGACTCCAGGTTGAAGCAAGCAAAGTATGAACCTTGAATGAAGCTTTTCTTTTGGTTATTACATGAAATTTTTACATTCTTTGTTTTAGAAAAATTGAATTGTTTTATGTTGATAAAAGTTTTGGGTGTAAGACCATCAAATTTTTAAAACGACCCTTGTTCTATTTAAAACAACAAGATATTCCAAGCTATGAACAAATAATTATTGGTGTATCGTTGAATTGTATGCTTGATAAATGGCATGAGAATATTGTTTAGCATTGTAACTTGTGTAATTTCAACAATGATATTTGAATTAGTTAATGTTAAAAAAAATTACCTATGGTAAATTAGTGAGGAATCTATGTGTCAAGTTTTGGCTTAGGTTGTATGGATATGGCATGGATTAACCATCGGTGATTAATGCCAATAACTGGAAGTTAAAAAAAAAAAAACCTTGTGGGAAATAAATAGGGTTATGAGTAAAAATGGAAACCCTAGTTTCTTTAACTTGAAATGGAAATATAAAAGATAATTCTCCATTTGAAATAAATGTATTGATGTTCAATGGAAATCAATTTTAAAAGAGAATGAAATAATTAAGCATAGACCAACTTTGTAGCTTCACTCAATTATTATGAAGACATAACACTTAAAAAAAAGAAGTTTAAGGAGTTCTATAGGTGGTGACATTTTCTTGAGACTAAGATTTCCTTTATTGTTTCATTTTCCTATTATTAAAAGGATTGCATTGATTTTCATCCATTTCACTCTCATTTTATCACTCTTCATTCTTGCTTACAATAATCTATTCCTTAAATTTTCCACACGATCCTTCCTTTTTTTCTCACTTTACATAATGGAAGTTGAAATTCATAATAAAAAAAAATGTCATGGAATATGTAGAGGTTGTTGAAATATTTTGTGACGGTTATGTAAAATATTACATATCAATGTTTTTATGTTGTTGAATGGAGAGACAATGAGTGTTGCGTAGTGATTTCTTTAAATGATTATTTTTCTTCGTCGTAATTCCTATATCATATCCCTATTATTCTTGATAAAATTATACGTTTATTTAGGCCATATTTAATTTATTTAACATGGTGTAAATGGTTACTATTTTGAATATGATACTTTTTGTTATTGATGTTTTGATTTGAATACTAGATGAGCTTCTTCGCATGGAATAACAAAGGAAACAAGGGAGGAATGGATAGGAGGCCCAATGTATTTTGGAAAGAGGTAAAAATAAAAAAAATTCATTTTCCATACACTTTGATGCAAACTCATAGAATTCAATCAAATTTTATGGAAATTTGGAGAGATCATCATTGTTAACCAATTTACCTTACCTCCCCTCCACAGACTCAACTAATGATCTCCTACATCCTTATCCTAGCATTTTTTATGTAACACCCCACCCCACATTTACCCATTTCAACACTTACGAGGAGTAAACATGGGAAAGGATGAGAGTTACTATGCATGACCCAACTTCAAGATGTAGTTACAAAAATGGGGTCTAGCACCCAAACTTACCCAGTACATGAGAAACATTTAAACAAACACTTTGTAAGCATTGTACCAATAGGTCATGAATGCATATATGTACAAAAACTCATTAATTCCATCAAAGAATCATAAATAAGGCTCACTTACCTCTCAGATTTGGCCATCAAACACTATTTAGATCATGCATTCATATAATACAGTCAATTACTTATCGAACCACGAACAATATCCATAACAAGAGCACATCATACAACAAGAATGCACCATGCCTACAACCAACATTTAACTAGAATGAATCCATGACAAACTAGACATAAAGTCAAGAAAATAACCAATACTTGTGCTCATTGATCTCCATAATAAATAACACATAATAACATGTGCATAAAGCCAACCAAGTCAAGGACTTCCACATACCACCCAGACCATAGATTGGGCTAAACCAATTCTTTATTTTAGAGAATCACCCTTGTTTCATATTCCAAGCATGAATGTGGGATTAGATGGGATAAACCAAAACAAAACCAACCGGGAATCCAAATGCTAAACCACCTCTACCCTCAACCATAGTGATTTAACCTAAACCAGTCCATAAATTATAAGAACAAACAAGCTTCGATGCCTCGACTTTCTTCACCATACCTAGAGTAATTTTCTTATCTCCACACACACATCGATATTTCTAGGAAAACCATCTCCACCCTCAACCTTGGGAATTTTCACCGAGACCACCTCAACCGGGAACCAAAGTCTACCAACAAATCCAAATCTTAACCAAAACAAGGATCCCAAAAATTCATGGCTATCTAGGAAATGGAAAATTCAAGGTTTTAATCGTTATCAATCAAGGAAAATCCTTGATAGCAAATGCAGAAATAACCAAATGCATGTACCATGTATTCAAATATCGAGCGAAAATCACACATGCAACATGTTACCTGCAATGTCCTCCTATTGTAGCTATTCTAAACTTTGTCTTCGTTGCCCACAAATTCCTTTGCTTGCTTCTTACATGCTTGTGTCCAAGTGCTCTCTCTCTCCAAGTCCAAGTGAGAATAATTCAATTTCCATGTGAATGCTATAATGTCCAAAAGCAACCAAAAAATGATCAAGAGTGACTAAGAGATGCATAGAATGTCTTCCTCTCCTTTTGTTTTCTTTTCCTTTTTTTCCCCTTCAATTTCCTTCATTTTCCCTTGCATGCATATTATTGTCTTTTCATCTTCCTTTTCTCCTATTTTCCTTTATTTCTTATGTTAAATTTCAATTGTATTTTTCCCTTTTTCAATGCCAATGCCAATTTCCATCACCAATAATAACCACTGGGTGATGCCCACTATAATGTTTTGTCCCCTCATTCATATTGGAGATATGTGTCCCATGGCCTTCATTTAATTTATTTACATGGAAAATCAACGCGACGTTATTCTGAGTTGACATTCTTGACTCTCCCAGGTGACTTTCTAATCGGATGGAATCTAGCTTGTGCAACATGCCTCTACTATTTTGCGTTGGGTTCCATGATTGTACATGTTTCATGTACACTTACTCTTGACCATGTCATCCTTTTATATTCCTCTTTTCAAGATATATTCTTAAGCAACACATCCTAGTTATCGAAAACTAAGGAGATTAACCTACGGATAATCCTAATTCAAAACACATTTATTCTAATTATACTTCTAAACCTTTTAAAGTCAAGGTCGAGGAGGGAGAAAAGGGATATGTGTGTCTATGACTTCCAAAGGTTTGGTAAATTTTATTTATTATTCTTTCTTTTACATATTGACACATTTGGACATGTTGGGACTTATTGACATATTTCGATGACATGGATACTTTATACATTATATTCTTGGGAGAGCACAATATGTGTATGTGTATGTCTATATATTTTTTATTTTGATTCTACTTCTACTTCAAAATCTTGTATAGTCAAAGTCAAGGAGGAGGGAAAAAGGGATATATATATATATATATATATATATATATAGACACACACACACACTCACACACATTGATTCTACTTCTACTTCAAAACCTTGTACGATTAATTCAAGGAGGAAGGAAAAAGGGACATGTATGTCCATGACTTCAGTGGAGAGTTTAATAAATTTTATTTACTATTATTTCTTTGACATATTAGCACATTTCTACACGTTGGGACTTAATTGACATCTTTTATGGCATGGATAATATATATTTTTGGAAGGCACAAGATATGTGTGTGTGTGTGTACGTTGATTACTTCTACTTAAAATCCTTGTACATTCGAAGTTCAAGGAGGTGGGAAAAATGGATATGTATGCCCATGACTTCCGGAGGTTTGATAAATTTTTATTCACTATTTCTTTGACATATTGACACATTTGGACATGTTGGGGCTTATTAACATATTTTGATGACATGGATGCCATAAATTTTTGAGAGGCATAAGATGTGTGTGTGTGTGTGTGTGTGTGTGTGTGTGTGTGTGTGTGTGTGTGTGTTGTGTGTGTGTGTGTTTATGTGTGTGTTTATGTGTGTGTGTGTGTGTGTGTGTGTGTGTGTGTGTGTGTGTGTGTGTGTGTGTTTATGTGTGTGTGTGTGTGTGTGTGTGTGTGTGTGTGTGTGTGTGTGTGTGATGATGATGATGATGTGGTGTGTTGATTTCATGATTTCCATTATTTATTATTATGAAACCAATAAATAAAATCATCCAGAGATATTTCAACTACCAAATTGATTTACATCGAAATAAAGAAAAGTTATGTGAATCAAGAGAGGGAATACCTTGCGGAAGGTACATTAAATCTTGAAATATTATTATCATTTTTATTTCTCTTTCTAAATTTTCGAGGACTAATATTTTCTTATTGATAGAAAGGACAACTTGAAAGGTAGAAAATAACTTATACATTTAACCTTTTGTGAATGGTTCTTCAAGGTTGATTGATTTGATTTAAATTTGTATTCATTCTATTTAGATGTTTTTATTAGTTTCGGTGTTGATTAGTTAAAATTTTTCATAATTTAATGATACTTGGTGATTACTTGAAGTGATCCAATGAAGACTTGTGTTCTTTCTTTTGGAACCTAGTTTCCATTGTATGATGATTTTACATCTTGAAATCCATAGTTAGAAAAATGTCATGGAATATACTAGAGGTTGCTGAAAATATTTTGTGACAATGATGTAATAGTTACATATCATTTTTTTTTATGTTAATTAGAGAAACAAGGTGTGTTTCTAAGTGATTGCTTTAAATGATTACTTTTCTTCATCATATTTCTCGTATCATATCCCTATTATGATCAGATAAATATATGTTTATCTAGACCATATTTAATGTATTTCACAATTGTAATTAGTTTAGTACTTTGAATATGATAATCTTTCTTACTAATTATTTATTTGAATTCTAAATTATTATTTTAGCAATAATACCAAAAAAAACGATGGAGGAATTGGAAAAAGGTGCAATGTATTTTGGAAAAGAAAGGATGGAATAAATGAATATGTTTTTCCATGCACTTTATTGCAAATTCATAAGAATTCAATCAAATTTCATGAAGTGATTTTATCAACATTAGAAATAAATTTTCCTTTTCTCCCTTGCCATCTCAACCTAATGATACCCTTGTCGCCTCATCCCGGAATTTTGACATTCTTGACTCTCCTAGGCAACCTACTAATGATGGATGGAATCATGAATCTATCAAACCCGCCTCTAATATTGTGCATTGGCTTGTCATGCTTGTACATGTTTCATCTAAACCTTCTCTTAATCATGTGATCACGTCGACTACCTCTTTTTTGTAGATTTATTCATAAACAACCCATCCCGAGTTATGTAGGAAGATAAGGGAAAGATACTTTTAGATAAGATTGATTAATACTCTAATGATTCTACTTCTAGTTTCTAAACATCCTTAATCAATGTCAAGGAGAAGGAAAAAGGGAGAATGTTTTTTGTGACTTACATCTGAGATTTCATGAATTTTTATTCAATTTTATTTCTTTGATATATTAGCATAATATATTTTGGAAATATTAGGACTTATTGACACTATAGTTATTATTAATTAAATGAGTTTGTAACTTACCCTTCCCTTAAAATACTTGCTTATTATTTTGAAATCAATAAATAAAATCATTCAAGTGGTATTTCAACTACCAAATTGATTTACATTGAATTAAAAGAAAAGGGGGGATTAAAAATTAAAGAGAGGAAATTATTTGTGGAGCTAAGATAAAGCTTGAAACCTTATTATCATTATTTTCTCTTTCTTGAAGTTTTTAGGAGCTAAGATTGTCTTGTTAGCAAGGGGACAACTTGAAAAGTTAATTTGATTTGTTCTTCAAGGTTGATTGATTTTATTTAAATTTATGTTCATTATATCCAAAAGTTGATCAATTTTAGTGTTGATTAGTTTGATTTTTGCATAATTTATTGAAACTTAACGATTAATTGAATTTATTACTTTCTTTGGGCACCTAGTTGCCATTGTATGATTCTTTTACATCTTGGCATCTAAAGAATCCTACGGTCCTAACCTAGTAAAAAATTTTATAAGGATAGATTGTTAGTTAAAGCTGAGATTGGATTTTAACATATAAGTTTGTTGATTTCTTTCATATTTGGCTAATTGAGCTTTGAGTTATTATCATTTTATTTTGTTCATTTATTTGAGTACAACTATTTTTTCTCCTCATTCCTTGTATTATTGAGCTACTTTTTCACTTAGACTTATATTTTAAAAAAATTTAAAAAAAAAATTAAAAAGTAACAATGACTACAAAATATAAAGATCGAGTCTTAATGCGATTCTAAATTATGAGGACTATGAGCCAAGGGTTACATTTCTCAACGCTACTCCGCATCTAGCCTTGTGATATTTTAAAGTATTATGCGAGGTGTATTATAGCTTCTCAACATCAACAACTGAGGAGGCTACCAATCTCATTAAAATACTAGATTTTACTTTAGATAAACCTTGGACATATAATCCCCAATTCATTATATCAATATCAAATGGAAACAACTAGCCAAGACACAGTGACAACAATGGAGGAATCAAGTAGAGGATAAAGTGGATATGTATTCTTATACAGAAGTAAATGCATTCTTAGAAACTAACACAAATATTGCAAAGGTGGTGTTATATTATTTCATGATTTTCAACCTAGTAGGTTAGATTTGGTAGCTTATTATACATTATATAGGCTTGTAAATGTTATGTTCCTAATGGAATAAATTTCATATCCATATCCTTAATTGTGGAAATAGAGAATAATTTTCTAGAGGACAACTTCAACTAGCATAAGATGGGGTTATGGTGGAGGATGAGGTTGTATATTGGTGTCAAAAGTATCTAGTAAGGCTAGATCGCAAGATGAGAGATTCTCCAAATTATCTAAGGAGTACCAAAGAGATAGTGAAGTTCAATATGAATATGAATTAAAATATAATGTCTCTGTTATATGGGATATAAAATGGCTGAGGAAGTATAAGGATATTTAATTTTAGTAACTATAGTGTCTATCTAAGGAGAGACCTACATTTATAGAAAGGTCACCATATTTGAAATCCATGGGGATGAAAGTAACTAGAGGCCTAGGAAGAGATAAAAATGGTACAATTTCACCCATCCATTTTGGGGAATAAAACTAAAATCCTAGGCTGGGAGCCAATATTGATACCCCCATTGCTATAAAAGGGATTTTGTGGCCCACCCGATGCCTCTAAACATACAATATGACAAAATTTGGCTAGCTAATTAAGGGCAGTCAAAAGGATCAGCATAATGAACCCAAAAATGCATTTACTTTCCCTCCTAGACAATAGTGTCAAAGTAGACAAGAAGGAAAACAAGATCTAGCACAAGTATGAAGTATAGAAGAAAGGTTAGTAGAAGAAGGAAATAAAAAGAAGTAGATATACAAACAAAAGAAGTGGAGGAAAAAGGAGGAGAAGGATTTTAGAAGAGGAAGCAACCCGATTAATCTACCAAGGAAGAAGAGAAAAGAGAAACAAAATGGAGATAGTTAGATAAAAAAAAGGAAGAAGGGAGAGAAAATTTGAACAAGTAGAATTAGACAAAGAAGGATAACACTAGGTATTATAAGGAGAATAAAATGGAAGGCTAAAAAAACCATTTCAAATTTAAATATCCCAACGGGTGGGATGAACTCCCTCTATAGTCCCTGACCTCCCGTTCACTCTCCAAGTTATCAAATGTGCTTTACCTTGCCGTATATGAATAGTTCTAATTGTTATATAAATAAGATATATCCACATAGGTAAAAAACTTAAGGTAACCACTCACACAAATAGATCAAAGACCAATACACCAATGTATTAAATGGTTAAAGCACTCAAAGAAGAAAATAGTCCATGGCCCCCCTTGATGTGGCCACTTGAGGCAATATATTAGTGAAAAAGGAAAGTATTTTACATATGGCTTTCTCACATTCAACCACCCGCAAATCAATATCATGCTCTTTAAATAGAGACCATGGGCCAATTAAATTTTAATTCATAGATCAATAATAAGTGTTAGGATCAATGAGAATATGAAAAAATATAATCACTTTATATATAGAACATGATCATGTGTCAAATTGAATGGTATGCACCAATAAATAAATGCACTTTGCATAAAAACATATTAGACCGAGTCGATATTAACCAACTCTTGATTATATAAATATCCTAACACCCCCTCCCTTTAGAAAAAGAGAGAGAAAGGAGGTGTTAGAGCCTATCCATGCCTAATAATAACTTCCTAAACTCCTAACATAGATCAATGTTTGAAATATTCACCTCTATAACAAATGAGGTGAAAATGTCTACGATTTGATCATTTGCGAAATAAATCACTTGAAGACCAAATCTGAACAATCTTTATGATGAAGTGCATGTGTATCTTAATGTTTTTGTTGTGTTGTTCGTGTTGAAATTGATATTTTTTGAGCTAAATGGCACTCCAATTATTGCACCGGAAGTGTGGTGAAATGTTGCTACTAGAATCTAAACTCTAAAAGGATTTATCGAAGCCTTAGCCATAAGGCTTCTTGAATTGCATTATATATTCACTTTATACTCTACTTAAACGAATACAAGAAGAGAACATTTCTTCTTAAATTCCTAAGTAGCAGGTCCATAATCAATAATAAAAACAAATATGTAGTGGAATTATGATCACTAGGGTCACCAACCCAATTAAATTAGTGATACCCACATAACAAAGGAGTCCCCAAAAACTATGCATTGAATATAATGAAGTATCATTTTTATTCCTTTCTAATGCCTCTCATGGGGTGTTTGTATACACCAAGTAAGAAGGACAACAATAAAAAAACTATCATGATGATTATGAGTCAAATACAAAGGATCTCAACTAACTAATACTATGAGGTGGAATCTAATTTAGGTGTAGTATAGGTGGCAATAGAATTGGATCTATACTAGAAGGGTTGATTTACGGTATTCTGGGTGAAAGAATTAAAGAAGGTCACATTCATACTTAGAATGTGAAAGGAAAATTCCTTCCTTGGTTTGTAAGACTTGGAGGCCAAGAAAATATACAAATGTCCTAGTTAATTATTTCAATTCTTTCTTAGGATAGGTTTCACATGGTTTCAAATCTTGGGGTCCCTATCCCAGAATACAAGGCCATCAATATAAATAACACATATTATGAGATGGTTACCTACTTTCTAGATATCCACATTGGGATTATAATGGTATCTAGAAAACTAGACTTCAAGAACAAACATCAATTTTAGCTTACCGGAACTCAAGGAGCTTATCAAGACCATAGATAGATTTCTTGGGCATCAAAAAAGTTGGATCAATTCTAAATTAGCTATAAATTTGTTCCTTGTAATTTTTTCTTTGCGAATCCACATGCAATAACATAGATTTCACATTTATTGATGGACACTCCCATTCATATCAAGTAGCAAAGTCTAGATCAAAGTGAATAGAATTCATTTTTTGTCTACATGAGTAAAGGTATTAGCATAGTCAATGCCTTCTACTTGAGAAAATTCTTTAACAACTAATTGAGCCTCATAATAACCAACACTTCCATCTAATGCACTTAGTTCAATACATGTTTACATGTGACAAGTTTCTACCTTTTGAAAGAGTTACAAGATCCAATCATATTTTTCATAAAGGAATGATATTTTTCATTCATTATGTATCCCAATCCAACTAACAGAGAATTCCACCAATGTTTATTCTCCAAATACTCCTAGCAATCCAAAATCTATTCCACCTCTGCAACTAGCACTTTAAAATATTGGTTGAAACATATTTCGGCTAACTATTGTAGCACTGTTGCTAAATATGTATCACACAACTTACACATAATCCTCCAATCTCTCACTCACTCAACACATCAAGAAATCAATTATACTATCATTAAGCTTTCTCAATATACGGATGAATTGAGGTGCTCAACTCAATAATTGTAGGTTTTAACATTGTACATAAATTACTTGCAAACAAATTCTTAAAAAAATAATAATAATAATGGCGAGAACATAAAACAAATACCGAGATATTTTCCCATGGATCCCAAAGCTTCGAGACTACTGATTGATTTTTTTTATTATTCATTTTACTATTAAAATACATATATATACATGTAAAAGCATTCATAAACCCAATCCATAACCATGGATTAGAACATAACCATAATTACCTTGAGGATCTACAAAATACCATGGGGAAAACCATCATGCCCAAAACCATGTGCAAAACCCATTCACAAAACCATAGGTAGGCACATACACTATCCTTTGGCCTTCCAACCATATGTGGGTTTTCCCCCATCCTTGGGTCTGCCCAGTATTATTATGTCTACATAAAAAATAAAAAAATAAAAAATAAAAATCTCAAAGTGTTGTGCCCGACAGCATTCTGATGCATGCATCTAGTTGTGGAAATAATATAACACACACCAAACAATAATTACCAAGAACTACTAATCTCCACAAACATTTTTCATATGCTTGATTTAAGTCAGTTGACACATTGACTTGATCAAGCCACTAACTCCACTTCATAAGGAAAATTTTCCAATGTTAATCACTTTTTAGAACATAGTTAAGTCTTCCTAATATTTTTAAGTAACATTTTAGAACATGAACCATCCCATAAACATAAATTCACGAGATGAGAAAGGAATCTGAGAAAAGTATAGTTAAATTCTCAACTTCACCCATCAACTCGACCGGCCAGTTGCAACCACTCCACGGGCTTAGATCATGTGGTTGGGGAAGAGGATGGTCAAAACACAATCAACCTCCTTAGATATCTTGTCAAAATTCAAGAAAACCTTAAAAAACTCCTAAACACACCTCCACACCTCTATGACAAGTACGCAACTAATTCCATAATCCAAAAACCTTTGCAACAAGTAAGTGACATGTAATCCTAGTCTTCCAAACTTCAAAAACACCTTCAACAACTCCTAAACACACCTTCAAACCTCTATTACAAGTCTAAAATTGATGCCATAAGCCAAAAACATCTACAAAAATTCATTGAAATGTAAGCCACAGTATTCCAAACTCCTCATCATGACCAACACCTCTATCTCTTCAAGTAACGATAACAACTATCCAAACACCTCCAACACTTGTACCAACATCTATAGCACTTGTAGAAGTAGCAACCAACCATCAAATAATCTCCAACACTTGTAGAAACATATCCTAGCACATGCAACAACATATCAACACATGTAAACGGTAACTCCGATTCTTCCAACACATGTGGAAGCATATCCAACACTGTAGTAACAATCCAACCACATAGCAGTGGAAACTTAGACATATCCAAACATAAATAACCTATGAAAATCCATCATACCATGCCTTGCATTCATCTCTACTCATCCTCCAAATCACCTCCACTAGTCATGCCACAACCAACAATAATTCCAACCAACAAAACCAACCGGCTAAATACTACAACAACCAAACACTCATCACACATCATCATCGGATTGACAAAGCATATGCCAAGTTGAACCAAGACTTAGGTGACTATTGAGTCCCTATATTACTGGCCATGTAGTCCCTTATTGTTGTTATTGTAACCCCCTTATTGTTATTATTGTACCCTATAACCCCATGTTGTTATTATTGTGCCCACTTAAGTGTATTGTTATTAGGGACTCCTGCGGGTCCTAACCCTCGTAAGGGTCTATAAGGATAGATTGTTAGTTGAAACTTAGATTGGATTTTAACATATAAGTTTGTTGATTTCTTTCATATTTAGCTAATTAGATTTGAGTTATTATCATTTATTTGAGTAAAACTATTTTTTCTTCTCATTCCTTGTATTCTTGAGCTACTTTTTGCTTAGACGTCATATTTTAAAAAATTAAAAAAAATTGTAAAGTAACATGACTACCAAATATAAAGATCGAGGTCTTAATGCGATTCTAAATTATCGGGACTATAAAAGCCAAGGGTTACATTCTCAACTATCGCATCGCCTTGTGATGTTTTAAAAAAGTATTACGCAAGGTGTATTATAACTTCTCAACATCAACAATAAGGAGAGCTACCAATCTCATTAAAATACTAGATTTCCCTTTAGATAAACCTTGGAGATATAATCATTCATTATATCAATATCAAATGGAAACAACTGGCAAGACCTAGCTGCTTGATGGAGGAATCAAGTAGAGGATAAAGTGGATATGTAATTATTATCTAGAAGTAAAGGCATTCTTAGAAACTAACACAAATATTGCAGGTAGTGTTATATTTCTTCCTTGCTTTTCAACCTATTAGGTTAGATTTTATAACTTATTATACATTATATAGGCTTGTAAATGTTATTCCTAATGGAATAAATGTGGTATCCATATCCTTAATTGTGGAAATAAGGAATAATTTGCTAGAGGACAACTTCAACTAACAGATGGGGTTATGG
Source organism: Pinus albicaulis (assembly GCA_034641835.2). Taxonomy (NCBI): domain Eukaryota; kingdom Viridiplantae; phylum Streptophyta; class Pinopsida; order Pinales; family Pinaceae; genus Pinus; species Pinus albicaulis. Next base: position 22,815 of record JAXQQM020073603.1, read on the forward strand.
TGGAGGATGAAGTTGTATATTGGTGTCAAAGGCATCTTTAGTAAGGCTATATCCTTAAGTTGAGAGATTCTTAGTGTTAAGAATTACCAGGAATGATGAAGTTCACATTATGAATATGAATTAAAAGATAATGCCTCCGTTATATGGGATATAAAATAGGCCGAGGAAGTATAAGGATATTTAATTTTATTAACTATAGTGTCTATCTAAGGAGAGACCTACATTTATGGGAAATTTCCCTGTGTTGAAACCCATGGGGATGCAGTAACTAGAGGCCTAGGAAGAGATAAAATGGGACAATTTTACTATGTTTGGGGAATAAAACTAAAATCCTAGGGCTAGGAGTCAATATTGATTAGCCCATTACTAAAAAGGGGATTTTGTAGCCCACAATGCCTCTAAACATACAATATGACAAGATTGCTTCAGCTAATTAAGAACCCAAGTCAAAGGATCCATATAGTGAACCCAAAAATGCATTTACCCTCCCTCTGAAGCAGTAGTGTCAGAGAAAACGGACAAGAAGAGAAAACAGATCTAGCACAAGTATGAAGTATAGAAGAAAGGTTAGTAGAAGGAAATAAAGAAGTATTAGAAATACAAACAAAAGAAGTGGAGGAAAAAGGAGGAGAGGAGTTTTAGAAGAAGAAGCAACCAATGAATCTATCGAGGAAGAAGAAAAAGAAACAAAATGGAGATAGTTAGAAAAAAAAAAAAGGAAGAAGGGAGGAAAAAGTTGAACAAGTAGAATTAGACAAAGAATGATAACACTAGGTATTATAAGGAGGAATAAAATGGAAGGCTAAAAAACCATTTTAAATTTAAATATCCCAAAAGCGAGGTGGGATGAACTCCCTCTATAGTCCCGAGCCTCCCCTTCACTCTCCAAATTATCAAATGTGCTTTATCTTGCCATGCTATGAATAGCTCTAATTGTTCTATAAATAAGATATATCCACACAGTTAAAATAACTTAAGATGACTTCCTCACACAAATAGATCAAAGAACCAATACACCATTGTATTAAATGGTTAAAGCACTCAAAAGAAGAAAATAGTCCATGGCCCCAACCAATGTGGCCACTTGAGGCAATATATTAGTGCAAAGAAGTAATTTACATATGGCCTTCTCACATTCAATCACCACATTAAATGTTACTCTCCATGCTCTTTAAATAGAGACCATGGGCCAATTTAATTTTAATTCATAGATCAATAATAAGTGTTGGTATCAGTAAGAGAAGATGAAAAATATAATCACTTTTTATATAGAACATGATCATGTGTCAAATTAGATAATTTTAATGCACAATAAATAAATGCTTTACCTAAAAACATATTAGACCGAGGTACGATATTAACCAACTCTTGATTATCTAAATATCCTAACACCCCTCCCTTTAGAACAACGTGTAGTAGTTTTGAATTATTTACAAAAGTGACACAATGAAAAATAAAGGAGGTGTTAGAGCCTATCCATGCCTAATCATAACTTCCTAAACTCCTAACGTAGATCAATGTTTGAAATATTCACCTCTATGTAAATGAGGTGAAAATGTCTACGGTTGGTCATTTGCGGGGCAATAAATCACTTCAAGACCAAATCTGGAACAATCTTTATGATGGAGGTCACATGTGTATCTTAATGTTTTTGTTGTGTTCGTGTTGAAATTGATATTTTTTGAGCTAAATGGCACTCAATTATTGCACCAAAGTGTGGTGAAATGTTGCTACTAGAATCTAAACTCTAAAAGGATTTATCTAAGACTTAGCCATAAGGCTTATTGATTTCATTATATATTACTTTATGCTCTACTTTAATGAATGAAATAGAAAGGGAACATTTTCTTCTTAAATTCTAAAGTGGCAGTCCATAATCCAATACTAAAAACAAATATGTAGTGGAATTATGATCACTAAGGTCACCAACCCAATTAAATTAGTGATACCAACCAACAAAAGAGTCCCAAAAAACTATGAATTGAATATAATGAAGTATCATTTTTATTCCTTTCTAATGCCTCTCATAGGGTGTTTGTATACACCAAATAAGAAGGACAACAATAAAAAAACTATCATGATGATTATGAGTCAAATACAAAGGATATCAACTAACTAATACTATGAGGTGGAATCTAATTTAGGTGTAGTATAGGTGGCGATGGGAGTGGATCTATACTAGAAGGGTTGATTTGAGTATTCTAGGTGAAATAATTAAAGAAAGTCACATTCATACTTAGAATGTGAAAGGAAAATTCCTTAGTTTGTAATACTTGGAGCGAAAATATACAATGTCCCTACAGAATTCATTAATACAAATTCTTTCTTAGGATAGGTTTCACATGGTTTCAAATCTTGGGGTCCCTATCAATGAATACAAGGCCATCAATATAAAGAACACATATTATGAAATGGTTACCTACTTGTTACACCATTTTTTGGTCATCTAACTCTTCATCATTAGATGGACCCAAGTACACCATGTAAGACCAGTTTTACCCCAAGTAAAACTGCTTTCACTATGTTAATTAGGAAACCCCAAAAGGAATAATTAATTAAACCATAATTTAATTATTATTCCAGTCATGTTTAACCCAAAAACAAAGAAATTAATGAGATAAACCCATAATTATCTTATTATTTTCTAGGAATAATTATTTAAATAATATTCCTTGTTAAATATGACAAATCAACCACACCATTAATCAACTAAATCATTATTTATTTGATTATATCCCAACCACTTCCTTAAAAAGATAAATAAATCATTTATTTATTTATTTTCACTAATCGAGGATTTAGCCCAAGTCAAACACCCTTTCCCTCCAACAAATAATAATAAAATATTCCATAGAGGTGGATCTAGATTTGAGGATTTAACATTATTTTAATCATGCACCAAGATCTAGAATGACCCAATATTTTGTTATAAATAGGAGGATTTCCCCTTCATTCTTCACCTTTTGTTGCATACTAGATCACTGCAGGATCTATACACTCGGTCTCATTTTACGCCATTGTTGCTCCCATTGAGCTCTACCTTCTACATTGGGTTTTCTACATCTACAAGAAAGCTTAGATGCGAAGTCTTGAGGACTACAAGAACCCATCCCATTGAGGAGATCTGGATACACCTTCTTGTTTCCTCCCGGAGTCTTACTGTCGCTATAAAAATTCATTCAAAAATCGTGTTCTTGTCTTGTCTGTTGGATGCATGGAGCAAACTCTTTCTTTCTTGCTTAATATCTTTCCATTTATAGATCTGTTTGTTGTACTTTAACTACTAATTGCAGATGCGAAGATGTTTTGCGGCCATTATTGTTATTGGGCTATTAGTTATGCGGTAGCTAAAGTGGTTCTTTCGTACGCTTGACAAAAGAATTCATACTAACAAATGGCGACTCCACGAGTTTAAATTACAATGTGTCGTTTCATATTCTTGCATATCCGGCTACTTCGAGCCCTAGGGCTTCCTTTTCGTGCTTATTTTTTCTCTTTTCATGTCATTTTTCTCACATAAAACCTAAAAACCTAAAATTTCTAACTTCGTGTGTTCTGGCCTATTGCGCGGGTAAGCGACACAGCCTTTTTGAGACGACGGCAATTTTTCGAAAAATTTGCCGCGAAGCAGTAGAGCAGGGGGTCGCACCTTTTTGGCTTAAAACTGCGACACGGGCGCACTTTTCAGCACGTAACTGCTGACCTCAGCAAAATCGGAGTCGGAGCACTGCGACCTTCCTTTTTCAGCTTTCGTAATTTTTAAGGTTACTGCTTGCGACCTCTGCCGAGGTTTCCGGCCTACGCTCGGCCCGCCTTGACCAAGATACGATCTGTTTTTACTCACCTAAGTGGGAACCCAACCCCTTAGAACTTTAGTACCCTCCCCTTTTTGTGGAAGAGTTTGAGTTGTTTCGTCGTCGGTTTCGAGCTTGACCTTTCACTAGATACAGCTGACCTCACTTCCGGATCCATCGAAATCAGCCTCTTTTTGCTTTTCAAATCACCTCTTGTCGTTTTGTTTGGACTCCCTAAAGGCCTCTACCTTGCCCCTCTAAGAGGCTTTTTGCTGATTTCCCTTTTTCCACGACCACCCCTTTTGTCTCTTGGGCATCGTCACCCTTATCTGCGGCTTTATCCTCGGATCTCTGTCCCCTTTGACCCTAGATACGTTGAGCTTCGTTTGTGTGTGTTTCCATAGTTTTTCCCCTTTCTTTTCGGCACATAGTTTTGAGAGACCCACTTTCTTGGTTTGATAGATGCATATGTATTTGTTATTTTTTTGTTATTTCGGCATTTTTTATTCGTTCTCTGTAGGTTTATTTTCAGCTACGTTGCACACTTTTTTCTCTCAACAACGGAAAGGGTTTAAAAATTAAAGTCCACGCACACCACACAACGACCTTAAGTGAAGAAGCGCCTGGTTTACACACTTTGACAACTCTAAAATCAATCGTCCTTGCACCTTATCTGCCCTTGACCTTCTTGATTTTGTCCCTTTCTGCCCCTTGTCGGTTTCCTTCTTCTGTCTCATTGCGCCCCCCCAAGGCGCCTTTCCGGAAGACCTTGGCCTTCATCCTCACTTTCCGGTTGATCGACACCCCGCTCCTTGCCGTCGTCATCGAGCAGTCCACCGCCAGTCGCACTCAGGCTCCTCACGTTCCTCGGGTCCCCCTTCTCCTCCTGGGTTCTCCTTTACCTTCACCATGTACGGATCGGGGCCCTGTCCTCGCGGCCCCAATACGAGCCCTACTTCTAACGGAACCGTCACAACCACTACCCGGCCACCTGTGCGCCGTACATTGCGAGCCTCGGCCTCCCCGATTTCCATCGGTTGATTAACGACCCCATTCACCACAGCCTACTGACCCACTATGCCCACCAAGTTACCCTCGTGTCCACAAGTTCGAGGGCAGCAATGGCGAGGGCCCAACCAATCACGTCCGGTCTTTCCACATGTGGTGTTCCTCCAACTCCATCCTTCGATGACTCCATCGTCTTCGTTTGTTCCAACGCCAGCTTCTGCTGGCGGCTTTCTAGAAAATGGTATGTCGAACGAAGGGCCACTTCCTCCCATACCACGTTCGAGACTCTTGCCCCAAGCCTTCTTGTCGTACTTCCGGCTCACTCTCGATACGACGCGGTACGGGCTCTTGACTCCATTTAGAAATCCTCTTCCACACGCCTTTCGCCGCTGTTCGGGAATGGCGAGCGAGACGGGGAGCTATGTCGAGCCCCTCCTTTGAAGATGGGTTTACATGGGTCGGTTCATCGCACCCTCCGTCTCCCCACGGCAAAGATGTGCCCTCTCACTTTCCTCAATACGGAAGAAGCCGCCCTCCCAAAGAATGGCTTTAAAGTATGACTGATCTATGCTCGATCGGTTGTGTTTATACGTTCCTTCCCCGACATCCCCCGGCCGGTGGCGGCCCCAACGCCAGGGGCATCTCTAATCTCGCCGACGGTATTGTTGGATCTCTTTCCCACCCCTCTGCTCATCCTCCCTGTGAGCCATGGCCCTCCTCGGGGAGGGGCCGGCACCTCTAACACTCTTGCCCCCTCCCGGGGGCAACATGTATCCGAGGATACGGCATGCCTCCCTCCTTTTGCCCAACCTCACTGCCCTCAATGCGCGACCCAACCCTTACTTTTATCCCGCGGCTGGAGTCTCCAACCTCCCCGGCTATCGTTTCCGCCTCCCTTGCCTCCTCACCACACACGCAGCCCTTACAACCCCCTCCGGGGCAAGTATTTGCGCGGCGAGGTGCGTTTAATCCCCCTTCCCAAAGAAGGCGGAGAGGCAACCAAAACCCATCTGCTGACGGTAGCAGGGACCCAGTGCAGTCGGGACCTAACACTAGCAACCGGCCTCGGGGCATTCCGCCCGGGGCGGACCGAGCCGCTTCGCACAAAACGAGCCTGTTCGTGTTGCGGTGTTTACGGTCACTACACTCACGGTGCCCTCTCTTGCCCGGATGCGACGGATGTGGGGTACCAACCACATTGCGCGGACGGCCCACACACTTCCCCTCACGCTCCCTCCTAATGTGGCCACTACCCCGGCCCGGTTTGTGTTCATGATCCTTTCCCTCCGCGGGGATTCGTGGCTACCACCCCCGTTTGTGACCATGCCGCCACACCCTCGTCCATTTACGGTTCCTGCGACTACCGAGATCCTCATGATGCACTCGATCGTCCCCTTCGTCGACCTTCACCTTCAAACTCGGTCTCGCCCGTTACACCAAGCCCCTTGCTCGGTCTGCTCCCGAGCCCCCATCTTCGGGTTCTCTGAGCCTCTTTCGACATCATTTGGCCCATACACATCCCTCAACCCAAAGTTGAGGTTCACCCAAATATTCCAAAGGGTCCATTACGCCGAAATGCGCCGAGTCGACCGCTCAATCGTACAGTATAGTAGATGATTTGGCACAATCCTACTTTGCCATTCCTGCTACGGAACTCTACGGTCGTGCCCTTCTCAACGGAAGGCTCTCTACTATACGCCGTGGGCCTTTGTTGATCCTCTTGATGACCAAATGATTGTTTCGACGCCACTCAATCGGACCACCCTCCTCTTCACTCATACATTTGCTTTCCAAATCCCGGTCAAAATGCGGAACGCCAACGTATCTAGGTGTATAATTGATGAGGGGGCGTCCACACGTGTGATGTCGCGCCGGTTTGGAAACAACTCGGATCCCCGAGTTGGCCCCTTCCACGATCACCCTTCGAGCGTGGGATGGTCATGCCTCCCAGCCTATTGGCTTTGTTTCGCGGCTCATCACCCTCGCTTAGGTAAGGCTGTTTGCGTTGATGTCGAAGTCATTAGCGCCCCTCTAATTCTAACATCCTATTGAGGCTGACTACACCTATGCCATGTCTACTTTGTCCCATCCGCGGTCTTCGTAAGATGTCTTTTCCATAACGGGAAGATAGTCACCATTGACCCGGTATCGTATCATGAGTCATCGTCTCGGTCCTCCTCACAGACAACCCATCTCATACCGTAGCCAACAAACAAGCTTGTCGATTCCTTGACCGGTGTCTCCCCGACGTTTATAAAGATTCCACCTTGCTTGGTACTTTTCCTCACCTTCCTCCCCCTCCCGTTGCGATCCCAGCTTGTCGAATGTTTGCATGATGCAATCATCTCGAGCTGCCCATAAACGGCTTTGCCTCGGCTAGCCAGCACCCTCCCCGCCCTCACTTAACCGCTCACCCAGCCATCCATCTCGACGGCGGACCATCCCCTTTTACGGCCCCTCCCCTATAGGCCCCGGCACCCCCGCACCTCTTTATCCTCAGGATCGGTCCCTCTGACATAACCATCTTGGAGCCGTTTACCTCTGGTCATTACCACTGTTTGGGCCAGATCCCCTTCTTGGCTCCCCCTCCCGTCTGTTCGTCCGTCCGTGGCCACCCCCTTTCTCTCCTAACCGGCCTTGGGTATTTCCGGTTTGGTACCTTGACCCCCCGGCCGCCACCCCCCCTGGTCACCCCAAACCTTACATGGCTTTGACACCACGGTTCAACCGGTCCCCTTCCTCCATAGCCAACGTGCCCCCGGCACACTCCACGGGACCCTTCTCTCTTTGGTCGGCTCTAGGAAGAAAGGAAAAGCCCGCGGGGGGCAACCAAAAGCAAACCACCACAACCACCTCGGATCCTCCCCCACCCTCGAAGCCTTGCGCCTTATGTGATGTCATCGGTCATGCCACTCATGCTTGTCCTAAAAATTTACCCAGTATTAGCCCCATGGTAAAAGTCGCGTTCCCCGACACTACGGTCCACTGGCTCCCACTCTGCTTCGACGCGTCTCCCGAGAACCCCAAGACTCTTCGCACCAAGCCATGTGCTTTGTGCGGTGTCCATGGCCACTACTCACATCATTGTCCTCACGACGCATTCTGTAGCTCCCTTGAGGTAATCCGCGAGTATGAGGTTGAACAAAATCAATCCGCCTCTCCCATTCTCGCGCGGTATCTGCCGACGGCTTTGAGGATTCCCGCAGTCCATCCATATTCCCCCCCCCCCGATGTCCGGATGACGGGTCTACGGTCACCATTCTTTGTCCTCCTGCGCACGACACTTGGAACCTGGCAGGTGCGCCTCCCCCATTGTGTCCCTTGATACTCGAGATCACTCCACTTTGGTGTCTGCGGTGACCTTCACGGGCAGGAGTCCCTCATATGTTTCCGATAGCCACTCCGCCATCACCTTGTTTGAGTTTTCTCATCTTGCCCCTTCCCCCCGCCATTTCCGCTTGATGACTTCGCCCCCTCACGGCTGTAGTCCTTTCACTTTCATCCCCTCATGTATTGTCTTGTCACACCACCTTGCGCATCCCCCGAGTCCCATCGCGCGGTTACGCGATGGTGCAAATCGCTTCTCCGAGTCTTGCCTCGGCGGGGAGTGGGCCATCTTCACCCCCTTGCATGACCTCGTTCTGTCTAACGGGGTATGCATTGGTCTCTTATGATCGGGCCGAATACGATGCGGTGCGTGGCCTACTGGGCGATCTTTCTTCACTCGCATTCGCCACACACGTTCGCTTGGATTCCTGCTTCTTGTCATGCAACTAAATGGTGTTTATCGTGTGCATAACCTGTCTTGTTTCGACGCTACTTACGAGTGAAAGTCTTAATACGTGCGTTGAAACCATCACTTTCAACCATGTACCCGGAAGACCGAGAATCACTACGTAGATAGTATTGCAAACCATGTTCTAGATTGGCATTTATCACACACAATTCATACGGGACAATAACATTAAATCAGCTTCATCAAAAGACGATGCATATCCATAATATGTACTTCGCAAACCATATATTGATGAATCCATTTACTGCGATACATACGACATGCCCATAGCACATGTTCCAAAGCGGGGGCACCATACGCCCCCCCACACATATACATCAGAGCATGCCCATAGCATGTTACAAACCAAAAACAAAAGCTGAGGCACCATATGCCCCTCCCTACACTATAGGAGGCACCCACCTTTCGCATACATCAAGGCACCATATGTCCCTAATCACTATCTGAGCTCCGGGCAATGGCTGCGCCCCTGCGGCATGTAGATCACGCATAGTTTGACCGGCCATCGCCATGCGCCCGCATGATGCCTCGCCACTCCGAGGGAGACCAACACATGGCTCTATGTCTTGGTCGTCTAAATCTGCCGCGCTGCGATACTCCGGGTCAAGCAGTGCTCACATCTACGGCGGATGTCCTCCGGTAAGGCAGTGCACCATCGTCCCCTAACATTGCCCTCTCGGTCTCGGACCGTAGCTCCGGACGGCTATGGTCGTCCCATATATCCGGCCGGTTTTTTTCACCGTGCTATATCTGCATGCAAAAATTCCATGAATCGGTATCATTATTTACTATTCAAAAAACTTTAAACATGCCCATATAAGAATAGCAATTTGTCACTTACCATCGGGCCCCCCGGACTCGACCGGGCGGAAGTGGCGGTCCGGATCCCACGGTAGCTCATCCCACTATAAAGATGACCCGTCTATGTACAACGGCATCGATCCCAATGGGCAAAAAACTCCGGTGAAATGTTCGCCCGGCCCAGCCCCCTCCTCCTCCCTTTGCGAGTAGTCGTCCCCAACGACGCATCACAGGTTCTCTCGGGCCCCACATCTGGAAAATTTGCACGCGAGGCCTCAAGGTCGGGATCTTCTCAAAGAAGAAGGCGCACAACAAAGTCCCATATGAGCAATCATGATTCACAACGCTTGCATATGGCCCAATCGCTTTAGCGACACCAACATCATTTGAGCCCACCCAAAGTAGGTCCCCTCAACACACTCTCCACTATCATCATCCTTACCGGTGATGTGATGGAACGCACAGGTGCCCGAGGTTCGCGGCCACGGTGCCGGCCAGCACGAGTTTCTAGCCTCTCTAGATCCGTCGATATCCGAGTCCCCTTGACTTGGAACCCCGGTCGACAATGGCGTTCCACAAACTCCATGATATGCGCCCACAGCGGCCAACACGCTGCGTGTCTCCCACTATCCCCAATGGTGGGGAGGCCGGTGAAATACACATCTGGACCGTCGGTTCGATCATGCCCTTGCACAAAGATCTCACGATCTGGATCCCGATGCTTGATAATCCGGGCCGGTGTCGTTCCCCCTGCTCTCTCAGGTTCTCCACAAGCAGGGACCCCAAATGCAGCCAATACACGACGGGACGCCACCCAGTCGCCTGGATCTCTGCCCAGAAGTGTTCCCCAGTCCCTCTCTCTCCGATTGACTCGTAACTTTCTGCCATACTGCACAAACACATTCTTTTTGTCGGGGCACGGTCCGAGCAGCCCCGCAACCACACCACAAAAAACCCAACTCCCCGGCCATCAAACATCATCGAAGCTCCCCTCCCCTCCCGAGGTCGCGGCTACCCTTATTTCTGGACCAGCTCGCACCTTTTGCCCCAAAACACAACGTCCACCGGGTCGCACCTTTTGCCCCAAAAGGTGCGACCCGGCCGTAGAGAGGAGGGAGGGGTTATGGGGTGTTGGGCCCTACAACACAAATCTAATCCATCAAAATGCAAGAGCAAGGTTAGGCCTCTTACCTCCAGCGCGGATCTCGAATCCAACGGTCGGTTTGTCCACTACGTTCGTAGCAAGATTTAGAGCCTTCTCTCCTCTCCACATTCACCACAGCAACAATAGCAAATGAATGATTTTGGAGGGAAAACGACCTCATTAAAAGAAGAGAACCCCTGTTTCTTCTTTCAGCTAACTGCCCGACCACACGCGTCAGCCCCGTTCGACGAACCGTCGGCACATTTGGATAGATCTCACCGAGCTCTCAAATGGGTTTTACTTAGTTTTTGGTGATTTGATACTTCACCCGGACACATTTTTCCACGAAGAGTCACTTCACCGCTCACTCAAATCGAATTTCCTCACTTAGAGCACTTGTACTTGGGGCACCATATCGCCCCCTTACTTGTCCATGTTCGTGTCGAATTTTTCGTCATGAGTGCCTACCTTGTACTCATGCTTCTATGACCCCCCATTGGGAGCCTTTATTGTGTGGCGGCACTATCTGGTCGCCCTTGCTTAGAGCATGCGGAGTTGAGTCATCATTGCATTCATGGAGTCTATCCGCATCCTTTTACACCCTACTATAGCCCTCCATTCTTTTTGCTTGGTTCCTCTCTTGTGTAGCATCTCTGACCTTCGTACTTGTCCCTTGTCCCTTTCGATATTGTGTCGATCATTGCCATGTCATTCATGCCTTTATGCTCTCTATGAGGAAGTCGTCCATTCGCCACTCCACCCTTCCCCATTTCCGCCATCATCATTAGTGTCGATGCAATAGTCGCTCTATTGCTATTCTCTCGTGCCTTAGTTGAGGATCTCCTGCCTCACCTAAGGGCCTCCTCTGTCGACCTCAACACACTTATTCCGAAGCAAGGTCCCAGAGGGCGGTGTACCTTCAGTTCCTGACTTCCACTTTTGTTCGGTGCCTCGGATCGGACGGGGGGGGGATTTCTTACCCCCTTTGACTTGGGCCTTCTCCCGGCTCCTTTCGGCATGATCGAGATTCGTATCTTGGTCGGTCCGGTGACCGGCTGACAGTCTTGATGATTCCGACGATGTGAGATGTCTCGGCCCTCATGAGGGAGTGTACACGGTAGCTCCCCACATGCCCGGATGACCTCTGTTGCGACCTTTGATGCGCTCGATTTTGATGATGTTGGCCTTAGCCACTTACTGACACCTCTATGATTTGCATGTATCGGTCGGATTTTTGTGAGCCTTCCCCATTTACGAGGGCATTTGGGTTGTATTTATCTCATGTACTCGGATGATATTGTACTAGTCCTGGCTGTTATCCCGAAGACACGGCGGCATGTATGTGAGACTATTCATTGTATTTTATACGGCTCTTGATTATGTTGTACTCTATAGTTCGGTCCCTTGTTCACGGACACACTATTCTTTTGTACTGTCACGGCGGGCATAGGTATGCCTCCCCCGCCTTGACACGGTACCCTCTCATAACGAGGACTTGTTGCACACTGCGAGTCTCGTCTTCTCGAAGTCTAGTCCTTCGGCCTGCCTATCTACCTCATATTTCTCTCCTCGACATACCCTTTTGTTGTCTCGTGATTGTCTTCTTATGGCATACTTCGGTCATACGATTTGCTCTGACACTCGCATGTGAGGGGGCAATCACAATTACACCATTTTTTGGTCATCTAACTCTTCATCATTAGATGGACCCAATTACACCATGTAAGACCGGTTTACCAAGTAAGCTGCTTTCACTATGTTAATTAAAAAACCCCAAAGGAATAATTAATTAAACCATAATTTAATTATTATTCCCAGTCATATTTAACCAAAAAACAAAAGAAATTAATGGAATAAACCCATAATTATCTTATTATTTCTGAGAATAATTATTTAAATAATATTCCTTGTTAAATATGACAAATCAACCACCATTAATCAACTAAATCATTATTTATTTGATTATATCCCAAACACTTCCTTAAAAAGATAAATAAATCATTTATTTATTTATTTTCACTAATCAAGGGATTTGACCCAAGTCAAACACCCTTTCCCTCCAACAAATAATAATAAAATATTCCATAGAATTGGATCTAGATTTGGGGTTAACATTATTTTAATCATACTTTTGAAGATCTAGAATGACCCAATATTTTGTTATAAATAGGAGGGTTTTCCCCTTCATTCTTCACCTTTTGTTGCATACTAGATCACTCACGGATCTATACCTCAGTCCTCATTTTCTGCCATTGTTGCTCCCATTGAGCTCTACCTTCTACATTGGGTTTTCTACATCCTCTGAGAGAGAAAGCTTAGATCGAAGTGCTAAGGACTACGAACCCATCCCATTGAGGAGATCTGGATACACCTTCTTGTTCCTCCCGAGGGTGCCTGTAATATAAAAATTCATTAAATGTTCTTGTCTTGTACGTTGGATGCATGGAGCAAACTCTTTGCTTTCTTTGCTTAATATCTTTCCATTTATAGATGCGATTTGTTACTGACACTTTAACTACTAATTGCGAAGTCTGAAAGATGTTTTGCGGCCATTATTGTTTTTAGGGCTATTAGTTATGCGTAGCTAAGTGAAGTTCTTTTTCGTACGCTTACGACAAAGAATTCATACTAACACTACTTTTCTAGATATATACATTGGGGTTATAATGGTATCTAGAAAACTAGACTTCGAGAACAAACCTATCAATTTTAGCTTACCAAACTCAAGGAGCTTGCTCCAGTCCATAGATAGATTTCTTAAGGCAACAAAAAAGTGGGATCAATTCTAAATTAGCTGGAAATTTGTTCCTTGTAATTTTCTTTGCAAATCAACATGCAATAACATAGATTTTCACATTTATTGATGGACCTCCCATTCATATCAAGTAGAAAAGTCTAGATCAAGTGAATAGAGTCATTTTTGTCTACATGAGTAAGGTATTAGCATAGTCAATGCCTTCTACTTGAGAAAATTATTCTTAATTGAGCCTCATATCTTTCAACACTTCCATCTAATGCATACTTAGTTCAATACACATGTTTACATGTGACAAGTTTCTTCCTTTTGAAAGAGGTACGAATCCAAATATCATTTTCCATAAAGGAATGATATTTGCATTCATTATGTATCCCAATCCAACTAAATAGAGATTCACAATGTTTATTCTCCAAATACTCCCACAATCAAACTCTATTCCACCTCCTCGCTTATTTGTACAAAATATTGGTTGAAATATATTTCGGCTAACTATTACAACACTTGCAAACGCAGAAAATATGTATCCATGAGAACTTGCACCATGATCACTCAATCTCTCACTCACTCAGCACATCAAGAGAATCAATTATACTATCATTAAGCTTTCTCAATATACGAGATGAATGAGGTGCTCAACTCAATAATTGTAGGTTTTAACATTGTACATAAATTACTTATAAACAAATTCTTTAAAAAATAATAATAATAATGGTGAGAACATAAAACAAATACACGAGATATTTTCCCATGGATCCCAAAACCAGAACTATAGATTGATTTTTTATTATTCATTTTACTATTACAATACATATATATACATGTCAACATTCATAAACCCAATCCCTGTGCCATGGATTAGAACATAACCATAATTACATGGCAGGATCTACAAAATAACATGAGGAGAAAACCATCATGCCCAAAACCATGTGCAAAACCCATTCTAAAAACCATAGGTGACACTTACTATCCTTTGGTCTTCCAACCATATGTTGGTTCACCCTCATCATAGGTCACAACAAACTATTATTGTGTCTACATAAAAAATAAAATAAAAAAAAATAAAAAATAAAAACTATCTCGGGGCGTTGTACCCAACACAACCTCCGAGTGCATACGGTTAGTTATGGAGAGAATAATATAACACACATGGCAATAATTACAGAACTACTAATCTCCACAAACATTTTCTGCTGCTTGATTTTGTCAGAATCAAAGCTCATTGGCTTGATCAAACCACTACTCAGTTCATAAGGAAAATTTTCAATGTTAATCACTTTTTAGAACATAGTTAAGGATTCCTAGTATTTTTTGTAACATTTCGAACATGAACCATCCCAAAAACACTTAATTTACTGGAAATGAAGAAAGAATAGAGAAAATATAGTTAAATTCTCAACTACACCCATAAACTCGGCCGGCCACAGTTGCAACCACCTCCCAGGCTTAGATCCATGTGGTTGAGAGAAAAGGATAGTCAAAACCCAATCAAATATCTCAGATCATATTAAACTTCAAGAAAAACCTTTAAAAACTCCTAAACACACCTCCACACCTCTATGAAAAGTTTGCAACTAATTCCATAATCCAAAAACCTCGGCAACAATTAAGTGACATGTAATCCTAGTCTTCCAAACATCAAAAACGCCTTCAACAACTCCTAAACACACCTTGAGACCTCTATGAAAGTCTAAAATTGATACATAAAGCCAAAACACCATAACAATTCATTGACATATAAACCCTAGTATTCAACTCCCACTCATAGAAGTGACCAACACCTCTATCTCTTCAAGTATTAGTAACAACCTATCCGAACACCTCCAACACTTGTACCAACATCTGCTTTGTAGAAGTAGCAACAACCAACCATCAAATAATCTCAACACTTGCTTAGAAACATATCAAACACATGCAACAACATATCAACACATGTAGCAATAACTCCAATGCTTCCAACACATGTAGAAGCATATCCTTTGTAGTAACAATCCAACCACTGATAGTGGAAACTTTGACAGCAATAACAAACATAAGTAACCTCTAAAAATCCATCATACCATGCCTTGCATTCATCTCTACTCATCTCCAAATCACCTCCACTAATTCATACCACAACCAACTTGACATCAATTCCAACCCGGTGAAAACACTAGAACAACCAAACACTCATCACACATAATCATCGAGTCGACAAAGCATATCCCAAGTTGAACCAAGACCATTGACTGTTAGGTCCCTATATTACTAGTATAGTCCCTTATTGTTGTTATTGTGACCCCTTATTCATTATTATTATACCCCTATAACTACATATTGTTATTATTGTGCCCTTAAATTATTGTTAGGTCGGCTAGGATTATGTTATGGCCCCACTAGGATTACATTGCGGCCCCATGGACTCCTATATATAGAAAGGAGGTTTTGTAATTTGTATCATCCAAGAATTGTTCATTCATGTAATGTATTGGAGGTTCCCCCTCGAAGTGGCTTATTTCTAAGGCGTTGGTATCTCTTTTCTTCTATTTTTGGAGTTGGTTTCACAACATTTGGTATCGAGCTTTGGATTCTGGGGTTTATTTGCCTCCAAATAGGTCATCGTGGCATTTTCGCTATAACTTTTTTCTACGAAGGTTTAGAAGCTTAAATGTTTAGAGTATGAAGCCAAAATCACGAGGAACATCGTCCTGAAAATTTGAGGAGCTTGATTCGCAATATTTTCGGAGATATGATCTATGGAAGTTAGGTATTTTTGCGGGGCTCTTTAATTTCACTTAAAGGTCATCGCAGAATTTCGCTATAAGTTTTCTCTACGAACTTTCGGAAGCTAAAATTTTAGGCTGTGAATCACAAATCACGAGGAACATCGTCGCAAAATTTGAGCTACTCAAGCATTGAGGACAACACTTTTTGAAGGAGAGGGGCATGTTAGGTCCCTATAGTACTAGTATAGTCCCTTATTGTTGTTATTGTAACCCCCTTATTGTTATTATTGTACCCATGCCAACACATATTGCTATTATTGTGCCCTTAAATTATTATTGTTAGGTCGGCTAGGATTACATTGTGGCCCCACTAGAGGATTACATTGTGGCCCCATTGACTCCTATGCTCTAGAAAGGAGGTTTTGGTGTATCATCCAAGAATTGTTCATTCATGTAATGTATTGGAGGTTTCCCCCTTGAAGTGGCTTATTTCTAAGGTGTTGGTATCTCTTTTCTTCTATTTTGGAGTTGGTTTCACAACATTGACTTGTCAATGCCAGCACTACAATTCCAATAATCTATCCCTTTGGATGATGTCAACCTCAACCTATTCTCCAACATACGAGGTTGAACTCCATACACATTCCAATACGAAGTTGCAACTGTGAAGTTGATCTCACAATCCAAAATCTCTCCCCCTTTGACATCAATGGCAAAGGGCTATACCAACACTAAAGAGTAATTCCAATAATGTGTTGGATGAGAGAAATACTCCCCCTTTGTCATACTCAACACCATGCGGATACAAAACAAGAAGTATCTCGTGTAAAATAAGCATGAAAAACAAGAACCTATTACCGCCAAAACCTCTAACCAATACCATGCAATCTCTGAATACTAAACATGCTCCCCCTAAGCATGTGGAAGAAGACTCTGATCACACTCTATATGTTGTTGTGAAACACATTTGTTGCACCACTCGATATACAATGATATGCAATAAATACCACATGTACTATACAACGCTTCATGGAGAAAATACATGGTTGTATTGTTAACCCCTAATTTGCTCTCTTTTACCTTTTTTCCCCTTCCTAAATCATAACCATTTACCTCGCTGTTTCACCTCTTTTATGCACCCTCATATTGCACCGGTCAAACACATTGACATATTTTGTATAAACCTTTATTCTTCATGTTTTAATTCAATTTGTAGCATTAATTAAATATTTCTTACGTATTTCTTACTTTTAAATCACTTTTTGTAACTTATCGATATCTCCGATGGATTTATTTGATGGTTAGAGTGCTTACCATGACCATTGATCTTGGTGTGGGATAGGATCTTGCACCATTGCCCGGCCCCAACAAATCTTCGCGACGAGATCAAGACCTCCTTGATCACCGCCTTGTCTTGAGCGACTTCGGCCACGCTTGATAAAATTGATCCAAAGGCGACCAAGATAGAGAATCTGTGAGCGAAAAGATGGAGATTAGCTATTCTGACGGTTTGTTGCATTGCCCAATTTTGAAACCAAATGCTAAATTCTGCTATGATTATTTAATCGGTTGAACGATTTGTTTTTTTCCTTTGGCCAACGGATCTATATAATGTAAAATGTAAATAGGACTTAGGCAAGTTTTTTTAGCGAGTTTTTTAGAGAAAATTTTGATGGCGGTAACGGGGTTATTTTATTATCGCCCAAATGCGGGTTGGACATTGTATTAACGCTTGTATTTGCCTCAATGAATTAATAAAAGGGAGCTCACCACTCATGTTTGAAGTATGTTTAAATGCTTTGAAATTTGATGAATTGAATAATTTGCGGCGGCGCTTTGACAAAAAGGAAACGCGGCCCAGTTGTGGGACCAGTAACCCAACACGTTTACCCCATTTTTTTGTTTCTTGTAATTTGTGTTATATTGTCAAAGTGTGATTTAACTTTTAGCACGAATATTATTCTGTCGAGTGAAAACGGATCCATTGTGTGAAGTAGGTACATTTTCTTTCCACATAATTTACTTTCTTGCACTTGATTTGATTGATTTTTCTTAGCTGGTACAAGCATGAGAAACAAACCTTTGGACGTTAGTGCTGATATTTCCTTTTCTTGCAATTTTGTTTTTAATTGGTTTTTTCCGCTTGGTCCAAGCGGGAGAAATGAACTTTGCACCGGTGCACATTGGTGTGATGCGGCAAGCTTTCTTAGTCTACTTTCTGCAATCTTCTTTTTCTTTCTTTAAATGCTTATGACAAGATAAATGATTGTTTCTTTATTTTTTGCATTTTGTTAAGATCGAAACATTCACGTTTATGTGTGCAATTTGATTCAATAGTAAACTAGCACTTGCAATAATTAGGAACATCATTCTAAGGATTAAATGCTAAGTGTAGGAAGCTGCGATCCAATGCAAGAACCGAGTTTCTTGCCACAGATACGAGTGCTTTCGGAACCTTGAAAAGTTAGAGCCTTGCATGAAGTAAAAAGCCTTCGGTAAAGACATTATTTATACCTTCTACATAAATCTTTGATCACTAGTGCGGGAGGCAGTTAATGCAAGAGAGGAAATCTAAAGAATTAGGTTTAAGGGCCCATCTGAGAATTTGCTAAGAAGTTTTACTCTGCTAAAAGGAAAACACACACTTAGTAGATTAAACGACCATTAGTGGGAGTGATTGCCTTTTATATTTAATTGTCTCTTGCAAATGCATACTTCCTCGTTCAGTCTTAGATTATTTTTATGGTTCAAGTTGTCTTTTTCTCTTTTGATTTGATTCTGCAATCTTTCCTTTAAAGAAAGTAGGTTACATTAGGAAGTTCATACCATCTCTAGCATTTCTTGTGCTTCGTCTCTAAGTTCTGAATCTAGGAGTTGACAAATTAAGCGTTGAGGAGTTTTCTTAAGTGTAATTCACTAACACCCAACATTTTGGCGTTGTTGCAGGGAGGTGATTTGATTTGGTAAGAATTTTACGATTATACAATAGAGGTAATTTTTTTTCTTTATTTTGTAGTGTTGTTTCTTTGAAGGAATTTCACTAGGAATTGTTAATTGATTTACGACGGCATTTTTTTGAAGTTGTTTGTTATTTTTATTTTTCTTTCCTTTTGAAATGAATGCCTAGGAAAGGTAAGGGTTTAAAATCCACTAAGGGCCAAAATAATTACGAAAAAAAAATTTCATATTAGTTCTCATACGTAAGCGGAAGCCCAATCAATTCAAACCCATCACGCGAACAATTCACACGGATTACGGTGATAATAGCTCGGGTGTGGATCAACTTTATTGAGAGTGGTACAAGTAAAATGGGAACAATGGTGGACCAAGAAGATCATTTGGAAGGGACTAGTGACAACCGAGTAAGTGAAGAAAAATCCACTTTTGTGTTTCCAATTGTGGATCTGATATTGTGGCGCAAATGAAGAATATTCCACCATCGGCTCTCCCTCATTTCCATGGTAAAGTTAATGAAGATACGACTCTTTTCTATTTGAGTTTGATATTCTGTGTAGAAGTTATGATTATGCAACGATGCTCGAAGTTAAGACTATTCCTATTACTCTCAAGGACTCGGCTCTGTTGGTTTATGGAGTTAGGAGGAAATACTATAACCTCTTGGGATCATATGAAGAGAGTGTTTTTGTCTAAATATCAAGAATATTGCAAAACTCGGGACATGCGGGATGAAATTTTTACAATCATACAAGATGATGATGAAATTCTTGAAGATTATTGGAAAGATTTTTATATTTTACAAAGGTCAAAACTTAAGCTTGATCCAACACTATTAGAACCTTGTTCTTAAGAGGACTTATAACGATAAATGCTAGAAATAATTTGAATCTATTAGGACAAGGTGATATTTCTCAACAAACTTTTGATCAAATTTGTGAATTATGCGGGAAATTTTCAAGAAACCGATAGATCCGGTAGAGGAACTCGAAATAGAAATAGAAAAATTAAATCTACGATGCTATGATTATTGGACTAGAAAATAAAATGGAAAACATGAAAATTGATATAATGAACATTGTTACCAAATATTAGTTAGACTCTTTAAAATTTCAGCAGAAACTTATGAAGGAACAAGAGTCATTATGTATTTACGCTCTAAATGTAAAGATAAGCACCTCCTAAGGTGTCCTCTTAATTTGAAAGAAACTAATAAGTGTGCTATTTGTGCATAAGACCATATCACGGAAAAATGTCCCTCTATACCAGGACTTAAAGTTTTATTTACAAGGTATGACGGCCTGAAGTTGAATGCTTGTATGCTATGGGAGAAAGAAGGAAGCTGGCCTCGGGTAAGGTACAATGTATGGCTCTGAATTTTCTCCACCTTTATTTTGGTTATAATTCACATGCATATTCATATCCTAACTCTCATCGGCGGTGGCGGTATGGGAATCAATATCAACATGGGCAACCTTCTCAACCATGGAAAAAGGTTGGAGAGGGCCAACTCATTCTTCATATTCCTACCGACCACCTATGCGATCATATCCATCTATGCATACACCTTATTCAATACCTCAACTTTCGAGTCGATCCACTCCATGGTGCCTTTACCTCGACCCCCCGACCTCCTCGATTGCCTACTCAATCTATGCCCAATCCTAATAATAATAAAGAAGTGCAAATGATCTATGTAACAAACCCACCTTTATCATTCGAATACCGAATTTATTCCGGTTGGGGTTCATGATATTCAATTAAGATCGGGAAGGACGCAACATCGGAAAATCGAAAGGAAGAAACCTATGGTGATCGTTGAGAAGAGAAAGGAGAAACTCTTAACCATTCTCTGAAAACTATCACTAACGTACCCTACGATCCTTGCCATCTTCTTCAACAGAAACTTCCCTTCCCAGAGGAGCTAGTAATGGAAAAGAAGTGAGCCTATTTTGAGACTATTTTGACATCAGGAGCAGATATTTTCATTAAGATACCTTTTCAATCCATTAAGAGATCCCCATTTGTACCAATATTATTAACGAACTTTGTCTCAATAAACCCAAGAGGAAGAGATTGGAACCCCAAACCATTCAATTTTTCGGTAGGGTAGCGAGAGTTGATGACGGGATGTGTGTCGCGGAAAATATCTTTGATCACAGAGCTGCATTTGTCTCGGTTCAGATTGGTAATGTCTTTGTCTCTAATGTTCTTATGAATCTGAAGCCATCAATATCATTACTAAGAAAACCATGGATCAACTTTGGTTATCTCATCTTCACCCTACTCCACTTTGTGCTTGAATTGAGATAGATCTAAAATTAAGCCAAAGGAGTATTAGACTGATGTGATCATCTCATTAGATTATTGGGAATATCTGATTTCATTGTGCTTCAGCCAAAGAACCTAATAGGAGGACATCCCTTGATCTTGGGTTGACCATGGATTGCTACGGTCGATGCATATATTGGATGTCATTCACGGTGATATGTATATTTCACATGGAGATTCTAGGAATAAAGTTACCTTATACCCCCATTGCCAAATCCATTAAGGGACCTTTGAGATAATTTATGGTTGGATCAAGGTGATGAGGAGACTCAATCCATTTCTCTTATCCATCATTATATCTTGGGTCTTCACGAGAAGATGAGATTCAATTTCTGAATAATCTAGACACTATGCCTAACTTTGAGCCATTCGGCCGGATTTTCGTATAGATTTTCAAGATAATCATGATTATCATTCTTTTGTACCACGCATTTGACCATTCCCTTGAGTAATCATTTGATACCACTCTTGTTGAGATTAGCCCTGGTAAGTCCTTGCATCTTAGTTCAAATTTGGACTCATCTCAACGAAAGCTGACTTGTGAATTTGTTGCAAAACCGTCTTAGTGCCTTTGGCAGGGGCTATGAAGATATGAAGGGTATCCCTCCTGAAACTTGTGCACATCATATCTATATTCGGGAAGGAACCCGTTTGTCCGAAAACCCCAAAGGCAAATGAATCTAGCTCTAAGAGATATTGTGAAGGAAAAAGTGCAAAACTCTTGGATTTTGGTTTTATCTATCTATTTACGACGGTCGGTGGGTCTCTCCATTAGTGCTTGTACCTAAGAAAGATGGAAGATGGCGTATTTGTATTGATTATCGAAATTGAATAAAGCCAATCTTAAAGATTACTTCCCTCTCCATTTATTGATCGAGTGCTTGATATATACATGCCGGGGAAGAAATATTTTCCTTTTTGGATGGCTTCGGTGGTTATAACCGGTCTGATTACTTTTTTGAAGATCGGATAAAACTACTTTTACATGTCCATGGGGTACCTTTGCTTATAAAGTGTTCCCCTTTGGTTTTATGTAATGCCCCGGCTACTACCTTTCAAGGGCGAGTCCTAGCCATTTTTGCTGATGCGGAATTTGTAGAAATTTATGTGGATGACTTTTAAGTGTTTGGTGATTCTTTCGGGAAGCTCTCAAAAATTTGGAGAAAGTCCTTCTTCGTTCAAAGCCCATCTCACTTTGAGTGACAAGAAATGTAGATTAATGTGCAAAGCGAAAGTGGTACTTGGCCATTTGATTTTTGATAAAGGTATCCGGGTTGATGCGGCAAAGATTGAAATCATTTTACATCTTCCTACACCTAAAACTCAAAGGAAGTAAGAGGTTTTAGGCCATCTTGGTTATTATAGAAGATTCATTGAAAAAATTTCTAAGATAGCTGCCCCTCTTTTCCGACTTCCTAGCTAGGGATAGTGAATTTTCTTGGTCTACGGCTTGCCAACGGTCTTTTGAAACATTGAAGGAAAAGTTGGGTACGGGCACCGGTTTTGAGAGGTCCAAGGCGGTCACTGCCTTTTCACATTTCCTACGATGCTTGAGACTTGGCTATTGGTGCAACTTTAGGACAAGAGGAAAATAATCCCCTATGCTATTTACTATATTAGTAATAATTTTTCTTCGCTAAATTGAATTATACGATTCTGAGAGAAAAAGTTTTTAGCTATAATTTTTGCAATTAATAAGTTTAAGGCACTATATTACGGGATATGAAGTATTTGTACATGCGATCATTCCGCGATTAAATATTTGATGAACAAACCATTGATAGCGAGTAGGTGACTAGGTGGTTGCTATTTTTGTAGGATTTTAATGTTACTATTGTTGATAGAATAGGGAAATCTAATGTTGTAGAAGACTTTTCTTTACAGATTAGATAATCCTGGTGAAGAAACTCACGGTAATGATGATTTTACGGATGAACATATTTTTTCTATGTCTACGGATTCTCCATGGTTGCGACATTGCTAATTATTTAGTCAACTGGAAAAACACCACCTCACTTGTCCACTCATTAAAAGCGGAATATTATTCGGAAAAGTGTTGCATATTCCTAGATTCGAGGAGATCTCTTTTACAACGGTCGGTCTGATTATCCGTAGATGTGTAAAGAGAGGAAGTGTTTTACATATTGAAATCTACTCATGATGAACCTTGTAGGAGACCACTTAGCTAATAATTAATGCATATAAAGTATTGTGTGTTGGTTACTTTTTTCCTTCCTTGTTTAAGGATGCCAAACGATATGTCAAAGCGATGTGATAGTTGTCAACGAATGGGCCGGCCCTAATCAAACCAATAAAATTCCTTTATGTCCCAAGGGATTATGATTGAGCCATTTGAAGAATGGGCTATTGATTTTATAGGGCCAATAAATCCAACATCCTTAAGTAAAAAGCATATTTTGATTTGTACATATTTCGTTACAAAATGGGTAGAAGCTAAAAGGCTGTTTCTTTTGCTACGGAAAAAGTTGTTGTTGATTTTTCTTTTTGCGGAATCTTTACTAGATTTGTGTGCCTAGAGAAATTGTTTCGAAAATGGTCTACGGTTTATTTCTAATCTGGTATGGGGTGTGATAGAGCAATACAAGATTCGACGCAAGGAAATCCACGCCGTATCACCCACAAGCAAATGGCCGGTGGAATCTACAAACAAAAGTGATTGAGTCCATTCTTACAAAGGCTTCGGTCAATATGCATCGGAAAGGCGGGGCTGGGAAATATTACCGAAGCTTTGTGGACATGGAGACCACTTGGAGAAATAGCACGGGACATACACCATATGAGGCTGAAAGGTATATAGAAAGCAGGTTCTATTGCAATTGAGTTCCATATCAAAACTTTCGAGCGCAGTTCACTTAGTACTAGATATCTGCGAGGCACAACAACGGCGTCTTCTCCAATTAAATGAATTAGATGAATTTTGTAGAATGTTGTTCGGCGAACATACTAATTCAGCGGCAATGCAAAGGTAGCATGACAAGTCTATTTAGAAAAATCAATTCCAACTAGGTGATTGGGTACTCCTTTATGATTCACAGATTTAAAATTTTTAAAGGGAAGTTCCATACACGTTGGATGGGACCTTATGAAGTGATCCGAGTATTTGAGAATGGAGCGATAAAAAGTTAAAACTATTGATGGACAAAATTCAATATTCTTGGTAAATGAACACTAGATTAAAATTATTTTCGGCCACTTACCAAGAAATATTTTACCTGACAAGTCCAACAACAATTCGAGATGGTAGTGATGGTGAATGGTAATACCAACCTTTTGAAGACATGAATCCTTCTTTCTCTTGAAAATTTTAAAAATACAAAAAAAATAATAATAATAATAATATAAAAAAGTAAAGAAAAAATTTCGTGTAATTGTGAAAATCGGTTCGCCAGAGCATGATTGCGGAAAGGTCAACACAAAGAAACTAGCTTCTTTGACGGGGAATCAAAGAATTTCTAATAAAAGAGAATGTTGCTTGATCTTTAGATATGCTAGCGACCACAGGAGTAAAGCGAGTTCCATGAGAACCAGCCTTTATACAATTAAGGTAATTAGCATGGATATTTTTATTCAAGTAATGCTTAATTCTCGTAGCAATTATTTTTCTTGCACCGATGCGGAAATGAGACCTTCGAGAAAAATTTATGCCTTTATTCAAATCATTTCGTAATATTCCCTCGATTTTCTTCTTCAAATCCCCGAGAATGATTAACCTTCACATTCTTCTAAATTTACCCTACCCGCTTCGTAAAAATCCCACTTTACCCTTGAATTTTTCCCTATCCCACTTTTGTTTATCCCCTCTTGTGGTACTATTCCTAGAATCCCTGTAACAAAATTCCTTCCCATTCGACATTTTCCCCTTTCCCACTTCTTTGTTCCCTCATGAATTCATTGTAGGATCTCATACACAAAGAGCAAAAATATGCTACGAAGAATCAAGAAAGGGTGAAGAAATTTCAATTCCATTTGAGGAAGCCATGTTATAATTCCGGCCTATATTTTACTTAAATCCCTTTGTTCTTTTTTTAGACAATATGCTTGCACTATTGCAAACGCCTCTTCCTATAATGTATAAGCATAATGGTACCGGCGGAAACCGGCATAGTAGCGGTGTAAACGGATCGATGCAAGCATGCACATGACGGAAGCAAAGTATAATTTTTTCTTTTCATAAGTATATGTCATAGGAAAGTGGTCATCATGAAAGCTTACAAGCCTTTTCACTTATTTAAGGAGTACTTGTGCTATCATATTAACTGAGAAAATTATTTAAAGTACAAGGTGTTTTTAGTTAAGAATCATGATCATTTTAATAAATGCTAAAGTTCTTTTATTGAATTATGAAGGAGTGTGGAAATGTTTAACCGTTGCTTGGATATAATTACCCTTTGCCATGATCCTAAACGTCCTTCACTTATAATAGTTATCACCTAGTTGTTAAAAACGCCGCCACAGAAATTGCACCAATCCCGCACGATTTCAAACATGTCGCGCATCCACGGCGGCTATTTTGGTGGAATGGATCAATGATAAGACGAGAAAAAGGATGGTGGACGGTTGGATCCCTATCTATAAAGAGCCAAATTTTTCCGATATTGCATGAAATTTTGGATTGTTCATAATTATTAGCCGGCGATGTCCTGTTCGATGTAGACCTTAGATGCTCTCGGTGAAATTAGAGTAAATGAGTTTCGCAATAGTCTTGCACTATTTAGAGACTCGAGACTATTCGATTTTGCGAGAAATTTGACGGGCACAACGATTAGGTAAACTCTCGGTTTTCAAGAGTTTAAAACGGTACATGTAAAATTGAGCCTGAAATTTTAGTCCACGGGAAAAGAGGCCGATAAACGTGTGTGGGCTTGCAAAACAACGGTTTTACTTGATAATTCAAAAAATCGAAGCTTGAGAGAACGTTAACGCGTTTCATCCATTGATAAGAATATGAAGGAAACTGGAAAAAAGGAGTTCCACACAGCGCCCTGCTGGGACAGTGGCGGGACCTCCTTTTTATCCTCCAGAAATTCGTGACTTGCGAGGGAAGGTACTCCCTCACCTTTGTGTATCATTTCAGGATGCTGCAACACTTCGAACCCAGCCGGAACTTCTATTGGAGGATGGAATTCCCTTATTTTTTTCTTAAGAGTTTGGAAAATATGGCTAAGAGTGTGCAGGTCACAAGAAGCTATATCACCGTGGCCTGATAAAGGTTTTGGTTCAGAAGTAGTTGGAAATTAAAGGCATGACCTGGGAGGCACTGTTAAATCAGCTACATAAGAAGATAGCTACTGGGAAGAAGACAAAGACCCCTGCCAGCACAAGCAAGGGTCTGAGTGTAAAGGGAAGTCCTTCTTGCACTAGTGCAAAAAGGAAACGACCCAGAAAGGCAATAAAAGAAAAGGGCCCATCTCCAAAGAAAAAGAAGACAATGGGTACACCTGTTGAAGAAACTCCTCCAATGCCACCAGTACATGAACAGACCCCCGAAGAACACGATTTTCTGTCAGTCCTTGCAGACACAGCAAAATCTATAGAGGTCGAGGATGAAACTTTGTTGGCCAATTTCATTAAAACGGCCCAAAAAAAGAATTAAGCACCTAGTGCAGAACCACAATCCCCACAGAACGTTGAATCCTCTCCTGCACTAGTGCAAGAAGAAGAAAAACTGGAAGAGCAAGAATAATAAGAATAAGAAGAAGAACCGGAAGAACAAGAAGGAGAAGACGAAGAAGAAGAAGAAGAAGAGTTTACTGAAACCCTGATGGATACTGAGGTCCCTAAAGAAGATACAGCCCCTATCAGGACAGAAGAGGAAGAAGACTCAGTAGCTCCTGCTGCTCGGATAGTCGAGCTAGAGCTTCAAGTGCAGAATTTAGAGCAGCTTGTAGCTAAAGCGCAGGATGAAAAAGAACATAATAAATAATAATTAACGGCGAAGATCCAGAAAAATAAAGGAGAATTCAAAGTGTGGAAATACCGAGCTGCGCAGTGTTTCAAACGACTTAGAAAGGTGACAAAGAAACTGAAGAAAAGCAAAAAGAAGAAGTCTGAAACATTGCAGGATAATGCTATTATGACAGAGCAGGAGTGAGCTGGAACGCTCAAATTTTTGAAGGTTTTTTGCAGAGGTAAAGAGTTGTGTGAGGACACACAACAGCTTAGGGATGGGAGGATGTTAGCCCCCTAATTTTCTCTCTTTTTACCATTTTCCCCTTCCTAAATCATAACCATTTACCTCTGTTTCACCTCTTTTATACACCCTCATCTTGCACCAGTCCAAGCACGGTGACATATTTCATATTAACCTTTATTCTTCATGTTTTAATTCAATTTAGCATTAATTAAATATTTATTACATTATTTCTTACTTTTAAATCACTTTTGTAACTTATCGATATTTCCAATGGTTAGAGTGCTTACCATGACCGTTGATTTTAGTGCAGGATCAGATCTTGCACCATTGCCAGCACAACAGATCTTCGCGGCAGATCTGAACCTACTTGATCACCACCTTGTCTTGAGCAGCTTCAGCCACAACAACATGATTTATCCAAAGGCAGCCAAGACCGAATACGTGAAGGGCGAAAAGCTAGAGATTAGTTACGGCCGGTTTTGTTAGCTGCCTAATTTTGAAGTTCGAACGTTAAATTCTGCACTGGTTATGTAATCAGTTGAACGATCTATTTCGGCCTTTGGCCAATAGATCTATGTAATGTAAAATGTAAATAGGACTTAGGGAAGTTTTTGAGTGGATTTTTTAGAGCGAATTTTGATAGGCGGTAACAGGTTATTTTGTTATCGCCCGAATCTGGGTTGGACATTGTATTAACGCATGTATTTGCCTCAATGAATTAATAAAAGGGAGCTCCACCTCATGTTTCATAAATTTTGTTTCTATATTTAAGCTGATGAATTGACTAATTTATTGAGCAGCATTTTAACTTAAAAGGGAAACGCGTTGGTTGGCTAGGGCCCAGCCAACCCAACACGTTTACCCCATTTTATGTTTCTTGTAATTTGTGTTTATATTGTCAAAGTGTGATTTAACTTTCAGCACATGTATTCATGTCTGAGTGAAAACGGATCCGTTGTGTGAATTAGGTACATTTTATTTCCCTGCAATTTACTTTCCTACACTTGATTTCAGATTGGTTTTCCTCCGCCTGGTACAAGCAGGAGAAAAAAACCTACACCAGTGCACGTTGGTGTGATATTTCCTTTTCCTGCAATTCTGTTTAATTGGTTTTTCTGCCTGGTCCAAGTAGGAGAAATGAACCTGCACCAGTGCACATTGGTGTGATGTAGCAAGCTTTCTTAGTCTACTTTCCGCAATCTTCTTTCTTTCTTTAAATGCTTATGACAGGATAAATGATTGTTTCTTTATTTTTTGCATTTTGTTAAGATCAGAAACATTCACGTTTATGTGTTCAATTTGATTCGATAGTAAACTAGCACTTGCAATAATTGAACACTCATTCTAAGGATTAAATGCTAAGTGCAGGAAGCTCTGATCCAGTGCAAGAACCAGTTTCTTGCCACAAGATCTAAGTGCTCTGAACCTTGAAAATTTCGGGCCCTTGCATGATGTAAAAAGCCTTCAGTAAAGACACTATTTATACCTTCTACATAAATCTCTGATCCTACACTAGTGCAAGCACCAGTGCAGGACAGATTAATGCAAGAAGGAAATATCTAAAGAAGCAGGTTTAAGGGCCCATCTAACGAGACTGCTAAAGTGTCTCTGCTAAAGGAAAACACACACTCAGTAGATTAAACAACCATTAGTGGGAGTGATTTCCTTTTATCTGTAATTCTGTCTTGCAAATGCATACTTCCTCGTTCCAGTCTTAGATTATTATTGATGGTTCAAGTTGCCTTTTTCTCTTTTGATTTGATTCTGCAATCTTTCCTTTAAAGAAAGTAGGGATTTACATTAGGAAGATTCATACCATCTTTGGCATTGCCTGTGCTTCATCTCTAAGTTTATGAATCCCCTGGGTTGACAAATTAAGTGTTGAGGAGTTTGCTTAAGTGTAATTCCTAAAACCCAACAGTGACAAGTACATATGACTAACATGTGACTCCTCTACACCTATCATTAACCAATACTTCTATGGACCCAAGTTTACATCATGCACCGAATGTAATGGGGTTACATCAATGATATACAAGATAATACATGACACCCATTATCCCATACATATGTAATTGACACATGTTACAATACATACTAGACACCATGGGTCTCTCTATGAGCAATATGCCAACACGATAAACAATAAAGGTACATGGATTTTACAACTACACATAAGTGTTCTCTCATCTATGCATACCACAATACAATGATTTAATGTGAAATACATGGAATCCATGCAAAGATGTATTCTCCATATAGCAGCAGCAATAAAAATACAAAAGATGGCATATGCATCAAGTACAAGGCCCCCATGAGCAATGACACAAGCTCTTCATATGTAGTATCAACAATAGAGGTATTGACAACATCATATGCTAGTGCATGGAAACTCAACACCTTTCCCATCACCATCTCAATAATGAAGAAGTTGTAGCAAAATCATGATAACCGCTAGCAACCACCATCATGCTCCACATATGCATCAACAAAAAAATCAAATGATAGCAGCAACATAGGAATATGTCATAGAGAAACAAAAAATACATATCCTCATAATCATGAGTTTCATCATCCAACAACATAATATATCATCAAATCAGGCTATCAGCAGCACATTAATAGGTAGCAACAACAACACTAGCAACATATGAAATCTCTCCATAGGTGAACAATGTATCATAAATGAAGCACAAAGAACAATTCAGTGAGCAAAAAGACATCATTATACATTAACAAAAACAACATAAGATCCAGAAATAAAACATTATTATCACTTCTTCAACCTCAAACCATCAACATGCTCTTTATCCCTCATGAGAGAAAAAACCAAGCAGCAACAACAGAAACCAACACTTCAATAACTTGGTCCAAATCATGTGCAACAATGTATTATTTCCATGTATGAGCAACAATATAAATCATTATGATTCAACCATATGAATTCATAATATCTCATCAACAACATGCATCATCTAATACATCATAGACAGTAGCATATTCCGTCTCCATGCAACAATAACATCACAACTGATCCATCCAAATGCATATCAACAGCATGCATGATTCATCTAGAATCGAAAACGTAGGCAATAAAGTGTATATTCTAGATGAGACAAATATAACATATCATCTAATATCCATGGAAACTACGCATGCATGACAACACATGAGATTTATCTATCTAAGGAAATACAGAAATTATGTCATGCAAGCATATGATATTCTAGTTACATGGAAACAACAAAAAAAACTCCTTCCCTACAACACGCTCATATCAAGTAAGCACAATACTTCAAGCCTCATGGACTCCCCTTGAACTCATACATCTCCTACAATATGTACATTTATCTTTATTTACTCTTCCAGATATGGCTGCACATCCAAAAATCTACATGTAAGTCATGATGCAACTATATGCTCCCTCTGAGACCATGTAGGCCTCAGTTTTTTATGGGAGTTTCTTGTTGCTCTTTTCTTCTCCAAAATTTTATATGTTGGTCCTCCTTCTTCTTTTGCGCTTGCCCTTGCATATTGTTCTCTTTCTAATTGGATCTTATGTAACACATGGGAAACTTGAAATCCTTGGCCTTATGGCCAATACTGTCACACATGTTGTAGCCCTATCATTTATAATATTGAAAAGAATAAACTGTAAAGGACAACATCAAACCACTTTGGAATCTAGGACCTAGCCTTCCTAGAATCAAATAGGGCTCTCTCAATTTATGATTTAATTTTATCTTTATGTTATGAATGTTGATGTTAGGCTAGTTATATTGATGGTGGGATTTAGTTGTTTTGATTGATTTTGCTGGTTGGATGAGCAGAGTTATTGAACTAATCCATTGGGCTATGGATTCAAGGAAGACTGGATTGGTGCATCAACTTTTATAAGATAATCACAAGGCAAGCTAACTACTCTAATTTGATCTTTAATACATTGTGAATTATTGGTGGAGGAAAAATTAATGTTCATTAGTGATTAAAGAGCAGTTAAGAATTCTCTAACCAGACTTTAGAAGACAACATTTAGATGGTAAACAAAAACATAATTAAGGTTCTCTAACAGAAAATCTTAATCTAAAATTTCCTCTTTAAAATCATATAAATATGATGCAAAACAAGGAAACAATGGAAACATTTGATACAGAAAGAAAATACATCACGATATAACACAGCTCAAGTATCCTGTAAAACAATCTCTTATTATTGATGCCCAGCTTCAAAAATTACAGTGCTCCAATACAAAAGGTTCTTACAATGCAGGGTCCAACCTATGATACTTCCAATACAAGCATTATTTAGCTAAAAACTACATCTATTGCCCTATCTACTTCGGCAACCTTTCATTAATTACAACTAATCAAAAACTAGACAAGTGTGGCCATACAATGGCTGCGACAAAATACATCTGACAAGCACCACTTGTGGTATTAACTCCAGCAGCTCTTCATGAATTAAAAGTAAGCCCAAAAGTGGGTGAGGTGGTCTCTGACACCTGGCTCTACCTTTCGTACTGCCTTTGTTGGATCATTAAATCTAAATTGGTGTTGGCACCTTTAGTTGATCGGTGGATTTACTGACGTGCTCATTGTGCCCTTCAATCTTGATACATACATAACTTGGCCCATTCTTTCTTACCTGGAATTCTTGTCCCTATTACCTATCGATAAACTTCATCCACCCCTATATATTTGTTGAATGTGGGCCTAGCGAGGAAAACATGCTTCAATTCATGTTGGATGAAGATGTCATTACTCAGGAATTCCAGGACAACTTTCCCAGTCACGTTTCCTTTGATGTTGGAAAATTTTGTGATGTCTTTGTATGTCTCCCTGATCCTTGTCATGTAATATCCCTTCTAGACCATTTTATTATTAATTACATACAATGAAGGAAACCATGTTGCCCTCAAGGGTTTAATTCTGTTGAAAAATATGCCAACAGCCACATCCAATTCGTGACATTTCTCCTCCAACTATCTGACCAAATTCCTCTTAGTGAGGACCCTTTTTACTTCTAGGATATTCTTTTTCCTGTCTTGCACGTCCATTTCTTCAAGCTCATAAATGGTATTGGAGTTCAGGAACTTTATGATTTTGGGGTTTGTGTTAGGCATATTTCCCAACTCCTGATTTGCTTTTTCAATAGCCACCTGACACCTGTCAATCAAATCTTTCTGCTCAAAAATGATATGGATGGAATGCCAGATTTCATCCACTGAATTTATGATACTACCCCAGATGATTAGCTTCATTTGGACAAGAATGTTATTGGTTTTAAAATCCTTTTCCACCTTCTCCAACCTTTCAATCTATTTTTTTGATATTTCATGGGTTGTTTCAGATCTTGCCTTCTCATATCGCAGGATTCCTATCTGTGCCTCCAATTTATTGATCTCTTGTGACTAAAGGGTCATACTTTCCATGGCCTTGGACAACTGATTTTTCCTACTATATGCCCCAGTAGTGGCTAGGACAGCATATGGAATTGATGCAATGGGCATATCTTCCAGAGGGATGAGAGCTACCCGGGCTGCTTCTTCTTTCTCCTTCAACAGCTTCTCCATCTCTGTCTCCATTTGTTTGATTTGTGCAAACTACTCCATGATTAACATCATTAACTCAGCCTTCTGTGACTCATTTTCTTCAGTGCCTTTTTCCAAGGGGTCTTTTTTTGCTGACATTTTAAGTTGTTTCCTGAGGGCTTCTATATCAGCATTCTTTTTGTTTAAAATATTCTCCTCATCTTGAACATTGGTTGGGTCAAACCCCATCTTCACTATCAAATCCTCCAAAGATTTGATCCTTGAGTCTTTAGCCAGAGCAGAAATTTTCTCCATCTTAAGATGAGATTGAGTATTAGCTAAAGATACCTGCAGTTTTGACAAGCTCATGGCAGTACTTGTCAAAGTAGATGCCACCATATCTCTGGTCTGCTTGTGTAGCTCCATTTGGTCAATAGTTTGGATGTCTTTGGCACTGAATTTGAATGATGCCTTCTTGTAGTCTTCTGCTCCTTGAGGCTGTGGAACTAGGGCTTCCAGGAATTCCATTTGCATCCTCCCCTTTTCAGTATCAAAGGCAGACAGTAGCCTGCTTTGTGAACTTGAGGTCTGTTTCCAAAATTGATTGTAGGTGTAATATTCCTAATTAGCCCAAGCTAATAGAAATATACTATTATGTTTTCATTTTCTTGTTGCAAAAATAAAATTGTAAAGGAGGATAAATTAAACTCCTAAAACAGAAAAATAAATCCATGCCCATGTGAACAAGGCTAAATCTAGGCTGCTTTAGCAAAACACCCTTATGTGTGAAAGGGATAAAGTCATTTGACTGGTTCAACTGGACCAAATCAAAAGCGGTGTCTAGATACATTGAACCACCTAGATACACAACGCAGTTTTAGTTGGAGGCTAATCATATGAATGCAACTAAATCATTGAGATGGTTTAGGGTTTGGCAAGGATTCCATCTTATTTAAGGAGGAGGAGGACAGTAGGAGAGGGGTTGTTGAAGATATCATTTTTGAAGGATTTGTCTTCTTAGACACTTCTCTTTCTCTAGTTTTTTAGCTGAGAATAGTGCTGCTTAGCACTAGGGTGTTCCTGATCGGGAATCCCACCTCCTTCCTTGAGAGGCCTCTTGGGGGAGTCTTGCATTTCTTGACCACTATCAAGCATTTGGCCATGCTCTTCTTCCAACTACAATGCAGATCCTGTTGAGGGTTTTTTTTTCTTTGTAAGCTGCATCAAGTGGAGGCTAGATCTATTTAGATCTAAGCCATTCTAGTGCCTCTTTTCACTATGAAAGTCTTCTATCCCATTGGCAAGAGAGTATTGGATGAGGAGAGCTAATTTTCAGATCTTGGCTTGAGGCCACATCATTTTATAGAGCCTATAGCATAGTCCTTCTTCCATAACTATGTTATTTGCAAGGATAAAGTTGCAGGGTCTTTTGGCACTTCAAGGAGGAGAGATCTCTAGTGTTGGGAATCTGCCCTTCACTGTGGTGCTCTGTGGATTACAGATCTAATACATGTTCCATTTAGATATGATCTGAATACTGATGTATTTGCTTCAGAAATTTTGAATCATTCTGCAGATCAGCTGCTTTAGATCTTAGATCTACTCCATGTACTACATTTTCTGCTGAAAACCCCAAGGGGCTTTTGAAGAGGAGACACTATAGTGTACATAATTGATATAGATCTATATTTTTGTACAAAGATCTGATATAGATCTGAATTGTAACTTATAGCTCTCTTCAGTTAATAAAATAACGTTGTCAAGCTTGTACAGTCATACCATATGGTTGCATCCTCTTATTTTTGGTATTTCTTCATGTAAAGTTTGCTACTTTCTATTCTATGATGTATGGGCTTCAATATAATCTTGATATGCTGATGTAAATGACATGATTGAGCCTACATATTGACCTCTTGCATATATTTGGCTGAACTGCGTTATTTTCTGAGCATTTTTGTCACATAGTGCTGCAGTCCCTTCTTTGGGTAATTTTCTAGCTATACTGAGTGTGGGAGATCTGTTTAGCCCACCTAGAGAGATTTTTTTTCTTATCTCCTCTTGGATTTGGGCCTTATATTATCAGATATAATGGATCCAAGGGCTAATTTCAAGTGTTGAAGCATCCATTCCTAAAAAAAAAAAAAATCAGGCATGCCTTGCTAGCAGTCCCGATTTTGGGATATTACAGTAGGTGTTTGTCTTCAGCACCTCATTCTTCAAATTTATCTCTTAATATGTCATAAACTAATTTTTCTTGGCCTTATATGGTAGGCCTGGAGGTACATGTCTGCAGACCCTGTTGCTGAATAGACATTCTGGCTGAAGATGTAGGGGAGGCCATTGTTTGACCACCTGATGGAGATGACCTAGGGGTGTCTATGATGTGAATCACTGTCTGTTGCTCTGATTCACCCCCTTGATCGATATCCGTGTGAATTCTGGCCCTCTTCCTATATTTCAGTTTGAATTCTTTGCTAGAGGTATCAGTCACTGAAGGTGACTGATGCTCTCTTGGCCTCTTGCACCCTATTTATTTCTCTTGCTCTTTCCCCTTGTCTTCTTTATCTTATGCACCCTTCCTTTCTTATGGGGTTGGGGGTTGGATTCTTGAGGTGGAAATCACCTTTTCTTCATCTTCTTGCAGTGTGTTTTCCACCCATTCTGTTTTATTTTCATACTGTTCAATTTCAGGCCTATGTGTGTGGACATAGCGTTTTGACCTGTTTTCCACCCTCTTCTTGGAGATGATCCCTACAGGGTCATAAGACCAGGTGAAACTATGACTGAAACCCATCTTCTTGAATATCTTATCAGCCTCCTCCCATGGTGTTTTGTTGTTACAAATGAAAGGCCCAATTTGTGCCTTGATTTTGAACTGGTACTTCTTTGCAGAGACAAAATGGAGCTCATCTGCATGTATCATTTGTCTTATATACTCCAGTGCGAAGATCGTCATGGAGAGGAACTTTGACAGTTTTTAGGGGGCCAAATCACACCCGTAGACTCATATCTCTATATAATTTTGGTACAAGTACCAATCTGTCATCTTTACTTGATCTATTAGCTGCATAATTTTCCTGATTTCTTCATTCACCCTTGGCTCTGCTGCACTGCTGAATGTGTTCATGGTTGGATGCAAAAATACATCCACAAAATATTTGTATGTATAATTTTTATGTTCTTTAATTAGTAGAGTGGTCCAGAAGATGACAGATTGAGGCTCAGAATCTTCATTGAGCTTTTTCATTTCAAACTAGAACATGTTGGACTGAAAATAAATAAACATGTAGACCAAAACAGAGGTGTATTTAAACACCTCCTTTATGTAAAACTTCAAAAGTTTGTCATGGATGGCATTAGCCATGAATTGGGAAAAATTAAACATGGTTTATGGTTTAGACTCTACTGAAATGATAGACAGAAATCCTATCATGGCTTCATCAACCCATTGGTCTGTGTGATATCCTAGAAAATAGGGAAAAACAGTCACAACCATTTGGGTTCTACCAGGGAAGGAAGATGCAGGGTATGGGGGATTCTTTGTGGGCATTGGGGCATCAGTGGCCATGAAGAGTTCTAAAGTCTTGGCTCTTCTGGTATAATTCTCTCAGTGAATCATAGGAGTAGGGAATGGTTCCTTCAATGGTGGGGGCCTGCATCATCTGTTGGATGGATTGGGAATTGATAGAAAATATAATTTCCCCTACTAGGGTCACTATAGTCCTCTAATTGATGTTGTAGTGAGAATGGCACTTCCTGATGTATTTTGGGCAGCTATGAGTTTTGGGGGAAATGTAGTAAGGCAACTTAGTCTCCCAAAGGCTAATGCCATCCACCTCATCCAGTAATTTTTCTTTGAGCCAGCAGTAGACATCGAACAGGTCAAAGTCTAACTCTGTCTCATGGATTTTGAAATCTCTGTCTGCCAAAGCCAGGTGATCTAGGTCCACCTGAGGGTAGACCATAAGATTGATTGGAATTTGGTCTTGCTTTGGAGGCATTTTGTCTTCTGTTAACGATTCAATGATTTTTTTCACCGTGTTGAAAAGAAAGGGGTTGATAGAAGAAGGGAACGTGGAAGGGGTACTAGTTGTGGGTCTGAATGGGGAAGCGAAAAATAAAAGAGGGATTGTGCTTGATCTTACAGGGCACTGATAAATTCTCTGTTGATTGGTGGAGGCTCTCCTTCACCAATATTTGTTGTAACTTCTCTGAAATCAATCAACCTGTAATATTATATCATAAAAGCAAGGTAAACCTTGCCCCCCGATCATGATTTTTACTTTATCGTGTAATTGGGTGACCATTGTTGTGGTGCGGGCCTATTGGATAATGGCCCAGTCAATTGAATGCTCAACGGTTATTTGGCTGGAGTGGATTTGATTGGATGGAGGGGGGGCCGAAAAGTTATATGGGTCGTCGGATGGATAGGGAGTATGCGAAGATGACAGGGAGATGAGGGTTGTTTAGTACCTATAGGACTTGTGATGTGATGGTGGGGTCGGGGGATGTATGCGACGGGACGCATATTTTAGGACTTATGATAGGGAAAGAAATGTTTTCAGGATTAGGATAAGGGGGTATATATTTTTAGGGACTTAGGATAAAATGAAATATGGCATAAAATATGCCAAAATATGTTGAAAACACATTAATTCCCAAACTTTGGAGTACACCCCTTAACGAAACTTTTAGGATAAGAACCCCTTGTCCTTTGATTTTTCCTCCTTCACCATATAAAACTTGAGGCCTTTAGACTGCACTTTCTAAGAAAAATTACATGTTTCCTCCATTCTTTCTTCTCAGGATATCTACCTACCCATATTACAAATCTAACCTTTTTTCTTCTTACTGGGTGCATTTGGACTTGCAGACCCTAAAACATCTTATTCTTTGAAACTCTAACCTAACCTCTATCCCTTATTTCTCCCATTGGTTCAGATTAAACTATTGAACCAACTTCATTTCTACCTACCTATTGATTGGCCAAGATTAGGTTGTTTGGCCAATCTTCATTTTCTAACCTATCAACAAAAAATCAAAATTGTACAACCATGCTTAAACAATATGATTGAACACAGTCTGTCTAAAAGGTAGTGGCATTTTGATTTGTAGAACTTTCAGTATTATTTCTTTTTTGGGGTTTTATTTCTTCTTTCCTTTCTCTTTTTCTATTTTTTCTCTTTTATTTTTGTACACCCTCTTTTCTTTTCTTTTTCATATTTTCTTTGGAAATCATTTGAATATTGACATTCAAGTACAATATGAAAATTCACCTGTATGAGATACTCAGTCACCTTGTGATATTGTAAATTACAAGATTCTAATAGTGGCTCCACCTAGGGATGGCACTTCTCCTAGAGAAATGTCAAGAACACTAAGACCAGTAGCCTTGTATACTCCTTTTCTGCCATGACTTCAAGGGATTTTCTTATGTTATTTTTCAGAAAAAAATGGTAGCCTTTAAAAAAAAAAGATCCAAACCAAAAATTCTGATATTTACAATGGAGTGGGGAATTTCCTGCACTTAGGAAAAGTAATGTTTCAGCACCCTACCATTTACAGGACCTCCAAGCAGCTCTGCTCCATCCATCTCTTGCAGAAAAAATGCATTAATTCCTCTGAAACCAAATCTGGATGGGATATTGTCCTCAAGGAATTTGATAATAATTGAGTTAGTAGCAGTTTTGGAAGGGATGGCCTCAATCCATTTGGTGAAATATTATGTGGTTGTAAGGATCCATTTATGTTGGGCAGAGGATGTGAGGTGAATTTCTCCAATGAATTATAAACCCCACTGTTGAAAATAGCTTCAACAGAAATTGGTTGTAAGGGCAAGGGTAGTAACTTTCTTTTCCCTTAAAAAATTTGGCATTTGCGGCAGGCAACTACCATCTTGTGGGTATCAAGGAAAAGGGTAGGCCAATAGAAACCAACTCTAAGGATCTTATTAGCAGTGGTTTTCCAGTATAGATGGACTCCACAGTCCCCTTCATGGAATTCCTTCATAACCTTATCTGCATCATCCTTTAGTAAACATTTAAGTAATATGCCCCCAGAATCTTTCCAGTACAAGGCATTTTCTAGGATGCAGAATAGCTTTCAATTTCAAGATTCTAGATTTAGCTTTGGAAAAACCAGGAGGAGCATTTAAATTGAATATAACATATAATATATGTGTACCAAGGAGAGTTTCGGAATGCTTCCTCAATACGTGGAGTCACCAGCTCCTCTTGATCATCCAATCAATAGATCATGTTGATATCTAATGCTTGAAAATTAGTTTTAGCAATAAATTTGGCTAATCCTTGCCCTTTGATCAGTTTGGTAGGTCTGATCTCCAAATCATATTTGAGGATAACAACAATCCATTTTCTTCTCTTTCCATCAGGATTCTAGGTTAGGATTTCCTTGACAACAGCGTTGGGCACAAAAGCAATGATATGTGAATGTAAAATGTAAACCCTGAAATTCTTTAGTGCTTTGACCAAAGCAAAGGCTTTCTTTTCCATGATGTTGTACTTTAAAGGTGCATCCCTCAAAGCTTGGTTGAAAAATGATATGGGTTGTTCTTGTCCTTCCTTGTTTTTTTGCAACAATACGGCAGTAATAGTGTGTTCTGATGCAAAGGAAAAAATGATGAAATCCTTGGTGAAATCAGGGCTGATCAAAACTAGTGCTTTAGTGAGTGCCTACTTTACCAAGTCAAAGGATTGTTTTGCCTCCATGTTCCATTTAATTCTTGAATCTCTTTTCAGCATGTTGGTGATGTTTCTCAGCAGTTATGCGAGGTTTGGTATAAATCTAAAAAAATTGATTTTTCTAATGAAATATTGGAGCTACTTGATGTTCCTGGGATGACTAATTTGAAAGATGCCCTCAATCATACTGGGATCAATTTTGATTCCTTCTTTAGATATAATGTAGCCCATAAGCTTTCCTTATTCAAGACCAAATAATGATTTCTTGGGATTCAGGCAGAGGCCAAACCTTCTACATTTCTCAAAATTATTCTTAAATGTTCCAGATGTTATTCATCAATTTTTTAGTACACTGTGATATCATCCAAGTAGATCATAATGAAATTGTTTATTTCTTCTGTGAAAGCAATGTCCATTTCTCTCTCGAAAGTGGAACCAGCATTAATTAGTCCAAAAGGCATTTTCACATACATGAAGGTCCCCCAAGAAGTAGTAAAAGTTGTTTTGTGATGATCATCAGGATGCGTCAACACTTGATTATACCCTGAGAAGCCATATAACAAAGAAATCCTTCTAGAGCCCACTACCCTTTGCAATATGTGGTCCATTTTTGGTAAAGGGTAGTTT
Source organism: Pinus albicaulis (assembly GCA_034641835.2). Classification (NCBI taxonomy): domain Eukaryota; kingdom Viridiplantae; phylum Streptophyta; class Pinopsida; order Pinales; family Pinaceae; genus Pinus; species Pinus albicaulis. The sequence goes on from JAXQQM020073603.1 coordinate 63,119, forward strand.
TCTTTAAGTGATACTTTGTTCAAATTCCTAAATTTAATGCAGAGTCTTATTTCACCTGTTTTCTTTCTTGCAGGCACAATATTGGATACCCATTCAGAATATTTGATTGGAACTATGATTTTGGCCTCATACATCTTCTTGATCTCCTTCTCAATCAAGGGCATTAGGATAGGGTTTATCCTACGCAGTTTTTGTTTGAAAGGTTTTTGGTCCTCCTTGATTGGAATCTTGTGTTGTATAATACTAGTATCATAGGATTTCAGGTCCTCATAGCTCCAAGCAAACACAACTATGAACTCAAAAGCAATGTATTCCTACTTTGTAATTATTGGCAGTGTATTGGATAAATTTATCATCTTGGGATCTTGTTCACTACCTAAATTTCATTCCTTAATGTTTGCTTCTGTAGGTTCTATCTTCGATTTCTTGGCCACATCATTGAAATCAAACAGTTCCTCTAAAGGGGAAAGTCCTCTGGGTAGGACATTATCCTTGAATTTGAGTACTTCAAAATCCTTTTTTTCTGGGTCTTTATGTATTTCTATTCTATGTAAAGTTTCATTTGTTGAAATATTAATATCAAAATCATGAGGGGGTTCATCCATACTTTCTTGTTCTTTAGTGGGACGATCTTCTTCATAGTCTAGGTCCAAGTTGGAATCTTAAAATTCACCTCTGGATTGTAGGAAATTCTCAATTTTTTTGTCATCACCAAAGACTTGCCAATATCTCATGTTATCAAGGACTGTTGGGCGATGTTTAACCTGCACTGTGTATTTCTTGTTGGGATGAGGTAATTGACAAGTACTGGTTGAAAATTCTAAACCATTGGCAAGGAGATTTTGATTTATTGGTATTGCAGCAAGGTCATATTATTCAAATGTCTTCAGGAGGTCAAGGGCAGCATTCCTGTGTAATATTCCCAAATGGGAAAAGCAGGAATATAGTGCAAAATGTTGGAACAATATTACAGATCATCATTTATAAAGCAGGAGGCCAATATGGAGACCTTTCATATGTTTTTAAAGCAGAAAAATATACATAAGTAATGGGTCACAAGATGCATAACAGGAAATACAAGCCTCCAATGAACAAAATCCCTCAATAAGAGGTGTTGCAATCATGTAGAAAAGTTGGAAAACCCTTAAAACGTTATTTTATTGGCTCTGCTACAGCAAATTATTATACATCATATCTAGAGCTGATATGTGCCTCAAAAGATAGATCTATATCAGATCTGAGCATTATACAAGCTCCTCTAAAGAACCCCTCAAGGGTTTTTAGCAAAACACCAAGTACAAGTTGTAGATCTGAGTTCTAAGACTGCAGATCTACTGAAAAATAATATCTGGAAAGTTTGGTTGATATGATATGAGCAATAAAATATCCTCCTCCAATATATCCTCAAAGTGAAAGGCAGATCCCCATCACTTGAAAATCAGCTCTCCAAATGGTGTGTTAAACCACCCTGCAACTCCTCCTACATAAATAACGCAAATATGGAAGTAAACTCCGTTGTAGGGATCAAAATATGGTTGGCCTGATGCCAAGATCTAAAAATAATCTCAGTGGCATTTAATACTATCCTCCCAACGGAGAGAAGCCTCCTCCACTGAAAATAAGCAATGAGATGGCCTAGATCTAGAGATCTAATTAACACTTGCTGCAACCTGCAAAAACAACCAAACCCTCAACAGGATATGCATTGTAGTTGAAAGAAAAATCTTGGCCTTAAGCCAGATAGTGTACAATGTAGTGAAAGACTCCTCCAATAGCTCCTGAATGGAAGAGGTGGGATTCCCAATCGGCAACACCCTGTGCTAAACAGCACTCTATCTCAGCTAAACAACAAGAGAAAGATATATGTCTAAATAGACCATATATTCAAAAATACCATATACATCAACAATCCTCATATGGCTTCCATCCTCTTCCTTAAATAGAATATGAGCTTGCAAACCCTAAGCCTCATCCAAAAATATCACCACATTCACACAAAGCATCTCCATCTAAAATTGCATTGTCCCTCACTGATGGCCACTCCTCCATAACAGCGTTGTTGATTTGGTCAAGGTTGACCCAGTCAAAGTGATCTAGTCCCTTTCACACCAAGGGTGCTTCAATTAAGTTTCCAAGATTTGTATCTTTCACATTTGGCATTGATTTATTCATTATTAACGAGAATTTTGGACCTCCTTTGCTCTCTTGTTTTTTAAACAAGGAAATAAAACAAAATTGAATATTCCAATTAGCTCATGACTAATTGGGAATATTACAGTCCTCCATTCCCAAATGTTGCTTGTCCTCAAGCAACTGACAATGTGAATGCTGCATACCTCCATCATTGGTGACACAAAAATGTAATAATCTCCCTTCATAAGCTAAGTGTTCGCCAATCCATCCCTCCATGAATTGCTCCTCCAAATTTCTCATGAGATGCAAATAATCCATCCCATAAGGAGACAATAGTTCAAATGAAACAAACATGCTTTTCCCAATGTTCTCCCTAAAACATGTAGCATAGTGAACATGAGAATCTCCATCCCATAGGGCACAAACACACCTCCCATCCTGCCTCCAAACATTCCCATAAAAAGTATAAGTACATCATCAATGTATGGGATCAAAATTAAATACATACAAATAGAAATTTGTGTATATGGAGGTGGGTCATAGTCCCACATGTGGAACCATCACAGTAAATCTCCTGATTGCCTCAGATAATTATGTGGTAAGTGGTTTCTCCACCACTTACTTGTTGCCCAAGTTACCTCACCATGGCTGAAAGTGTGAGATATCTTTGGTGCCTTTGGAGTGCACCCATCATGATACAAAATCATCTCCCTTTTTCCTCCAAGGGAGTGGCCATGTTTAGAATTTTTTGTGGCCCAAAGCTGGCCATGAAGTTTATATGGTATAGTGCTCCTCCTTAAAGCTATGGTCTGCATAAACATAGTAAAATAATGCATATGTTCATCACATAAAACATTTGGTACACAAGCATATATTTTACCAAAATTCCTCCTTAAACAAATGGAGTGGTGCATAGATCTATCTCCCCTCTCAAAAGAAGAAAGAGATGGTTGAATTAACTCCCTAATAGAGTTATGTTGTTGTCCCAACTCCACATGGTTCATGCATCTTTTAAAATGATGATATAGTTCTCCTTCAAAGCCCTTCCAAGTGTAGCTTCTCATGATGATGTTGTAGAATCTCATGGAATATGTGTGGCTGAAAAAGAACTCTTCATAAGCTCTTTGTAGTAACTTCTCCTTGAGCTTGGAGGCTCTAGATAATAATGTCCTACCATGATAATAGATGACTCCATTTTGGACTGAATATCCCTCTTCATGTAGCTGGTCATCAAGTATCATGCATGTGTGAAGATCCTTGGAATAATCCACCAACAGTTGGGATTTCCAATATGGATCAATCTCCCATAGTGACAGCATTGATGATCTATCAAAAGGTATGTCTGTCATATGGTTTCTCTCCTCCTTGACATCTCCCATGTCAAAGGTACATGTTGGAAGGTCATTCCTTCCATGCTTCTCCTCCCACGGTGCAGAATCTGAAATGAGAGTGGGTAATGATGATGTTGGGAGGATGTCTCCCTCCTCCTTGAGCCTACCCAAGACTCCCAGCATTGTCTCATGATCTTCTGATGCTCCCATCCTTCCTGGATCTATGAATGGAGCATCAATATGTGAGTCATATTTCAACAAATTTGAATTAGGTGGTCTTCTAGGTGGTTTACCACAATATAATGATGTCTCATGGATCATCCTCATGTGAATAATAGATGGGATCATCATATCTCTGCTTCCACTACAAAAATTCATCTTTGTTTCTTGTGTGGAAGTCTCATGATAGTTGGGTATCACCCTTAATGATGCAAGAGTGCCTCTAATTGGAGCAATTGCTCCATCCTCACCTCCAGGTGGTGGTGGATCATCTCCTGTTGTTCCAGCGTTGTGACCCCTCCCTTGTTCTTCTCCTTCTTCCTCCTCATCATCTGAGAAGACCTCTATGTAATGTGCTTTTCCAACTGCACATCTATGTCCAGGTGCCCAAGCTTCTTGGCAAGTGAAGCAAAGCTTCCTTCTCCTTAGATCTCTTCGGACATCATCATCAAGAAGTTTTTTATATTGACTCTCCTTTGAAGGATCAGCCTTCTCTTCTTTTCCCTTTGATGGAAAATAGGGCTTATGCTGAAATGTTGCCTTTACTTTAGGCAAGGAATCTTGAATGTCTTTAGCCCTTTCAATGGCATCATCTAGGGTAGTGGGCTTGGTAGACTTAACCAACTCCTGAAGAGACTCATCTAAACCATCAATGAACATGTATACCCTTCTTGCTGCAGACAAATCAGGAACCATAACATAAAGTCTTAAAAAATCAGAGATGTAATTTTCTTCATTACCTGATTGTTTCAACTTTTCAAGGCTCATGAATGGTGCTTCAAGATCTCTTCTATCAAATCTTTCAACCAGTCTTCTAGTGAACTCTGAATAAGCAGTCACATTGGCATGACCCAATGTAGACAAGCCATGGAACCACCAGTCATGTGCTTCACCCTCAAGGTGTAGCGTTGCAATCTTAATGGCCTCCATCTCTGGAACCTTGTTCAACTGAAAGTATATGTCAAGTTTTTCTACCCAATATTTGGAAGTACACTTGGATGACCCATCAAAATTGGGTAAAAATAATCTGCCCATAGTATGGTGTCGATCATGATTCTGAATGAATCCACCACTTCTATGATGATGCCTTGGTCTTATATTGTCCTTTATTTGACAAAACTCCTGAAAACTCAAGTGATCTTTGAATCTCTGAGTTTTAGATTCATACTCCATAAAATAGTCTTCAAGGGATTCTTGCTCTTGAAACCCTTCATTTCCCACAGCAAAAAATGTAGACATAGTAGAGCGTTGGGAAACTTGTGGTTGATGCACTGGTTGATCATTCGAGTGGTGAGACATGCCAAATCCTTCTCCTTGATGAAATCCTTTAGGGGATTCCTTGAATCCGTCCATTCTCATCTCCTTGATCTCTCTAGCAATGTCTTGCATGGCTCTAAGAAGGATCTTAGGGAACTCCTTCTCTTCATCTTCACCTCTAGATAAAGGGGTTTTACCCTTGTCTTCTTTGTCATTTGTATAATCAAATCTTCTGTGGCTTCTTCTTTGATACCTCTTTTCTCTATCAGTAAGAGGCTCTCCTTCTTTAGGTGACATATTGGCTTTTTAGGTTGCACAGGATGTGCCAAGATTATGCTCTGATACCATTGTAATATTCCCAAATGGGAAAAGCAGGAATATAGTGCAAAATGTTGGAACAATATTGCAGATCATCATTTATAAAGAAAGAGGAAAATATGGTTACCTTTCATATGTTTTTATAGCTGCAAAATATACATAATAAATGGGCCATAAGATGCATAGCAAGAAATACAAGCCTCCAATGAACAAAATCCCTTAATAAGAGGTGTTGCAATCATGTAGAAAAGCTATAAAACCCTTACAGTCTTATTTTATTGGCTCTGCTACAGAAAATTATTATACATCAGATATAGAGCTGATATGTGCCTCAAAAGATAGATCTATATCAGATCTGAGCGCTATACAAGCTCCTTTAAATAACCCCTTAAGGGTTTTCAGCAAAACACCAAGTACACGTTGTAGATCTGAGGTCTAAGACTGTGGATCTACTAAAAAATATAGAACTAGAAAGTGTGACTGATCTGATATGAGCAATAAATAGCCTCCTCCAATAGATCCTCAAAGTGAAAGGCAGATCCCCATCACTTGAAATTCAGCTCTCCAAATGGTGTGCTAAACCACCCTGCAACTCCTTCTACAGGAATAACCCAGATCTGGAAGTAAACTATGTTGTAGGGATCAAAATATGGTTGGCCTGATGCCAATATATAAACATAAGCTTAGTGGCCTTCAATAATATCCTCCCAATGGAGAGAAATCCTCCTCCATTGAAAATAAGCAATGAGGTTGCCTAGATCTAGAGATCTAATCACCACTTGTTGTAACCTACAAAAACAACCAAACCCTCAACAGGATTTGTGTTGTAGTTGAAAGAAGAAGCTTGGCCTTAAGCCATATAGTGGAAAATTTAGTGCAAGACTCCTCCAAGAGCTCCTCAATGGAAGAGGAGGGATTCCCGATCAGGAACACCCTATGCTAAACAACACTCTATCTCAGCTAAACAACAAGAGAAATATATATGTCTAAACATACCATATATTCAAAAATATCATATACATCAACAACGCTCATATGGTTTCCATCCTCTTCCTTAAATAGAATATGAGCTTGCAAACCCTAAGCCTCATCCAAAAATATCACCACATTCACACAAAGCATCTCCATCTAAAACTATATTGCCCCTCATTGATGGCCACTCCTCCATGACAGCGTTGTTGATTTGGTCAAGGTTGACCCAGTCAAAGTGATCCATCCCCTTTCACACCAAGGGTGCTTCAATTAAGTTGCCAAGATTTGTCTCTTTCACATTTGGCATTGATTTATTCATTCTTAAGGAGAATTTTGGACCTCCTTTGCCCTCTTATTCTTTAAACAAGGCAATAAAACAAAATTGAATATTCCAATTAGCTCATGACTAATTGAGAATATTACATCCTGTATGCTCTCAATCTAGGGTGTTTGGCCGAGTATTATCCTTTGATCTATCTAATAACCAGCTCTGAGTCCCCATGAACAGAAATTATTTTTGCCCCTAATATTTTCAGCAATTGCAAGCCCAAGATAAGTGCCTCATATTCTGCTATGTTGTTAGTGCATTGAAATTCAGCTTGTAAGAATGACCTTCTGTGTGATTATTTCCAGTATTGCAGACCCACACCCTTGATCCTGAACCTATTGCTACAAGAGAAATCAAAGCTCATGTTCCAAAAAGGCTCAAATTCAACATTGTGTTGTACAATTTTCATTTTATCTTCTTGCTCTTTATCCTGGTCTTTTTTCGTCTTCAGCCACTTGTGCATCAATGTCTCCATACTTGTAAAGAATGAATGAGTCAAGGTCAGAATGAACATAGTAAAGTGGGTAGTTATGTGGCTTCTCTTGACTGCTCACCATGTATTTCATTAATGTTTCTCTATACAGTCTTCTTTGTTGGAAAAAAATTGGTATGGTAGCATAAGTCATATCCATTTGAAGGGTCCCTTGTAGCTTGGCCCCCCATGAATGTAATAAAAGCATGCCATATTTAGGGGGGATGTCAGCCACTACTATATCCATCACTAGACTCTTTGTTGGTATCTGAGCTAAAGTGATACAGAGATATTTGATGAGGCCTAAGCATTTAACCTTGCTAGAATCAAAGGAGTACAAATCTTTGTAGGGTCTGGTTATTTCAAGGCCAGTTTCTCCATGACTGCCTTTGGCATAAGATGTGTGATGCACCAGAATCTAACATGGGATTATGGAGGATTTTTCATGAACATTCAAAGTGATATAAAATGGGGGAACACCTCCCTCCCGGGATTTACCATCCACTTCTGGCCCAAAAAAAAGTTCAGGCTTGTCATCATTTAGATTGACAGCATCAGTAATTTCTCCTATGCTCAGTACCTTTAGGACCTTAGACCTGTATACCTCCTTGTTTACCAGTTCGATGAGAGGGATTGAGATTTTCAATTTATAAATTTCATTCTCAACGTTGAATGGTGTCTACATTTTTAGCAGATTTGAACCATCAGTATTTTTAGGCATTGTTTTTGCAGCAAGTCCATCTTGTTGACTTGTAGTGGGGACATAAGCTTGAGTAGCTTTAACAAGGTTTTCAGCTGTTTTACCAATGTTGTTTTCTATACTATTCTTTTCTAAGTCATTTGTAGCTTTCTTTGAGTTTTCTATTGTTTTCTTGGGATCAGTTCCAGAGATATTTTTGGCAGGGTTTTCAGTATTCTTTTTCTTGGAGTTATCAGAGTTTTCCTTGCTTATAAGGTTATATTGTATGTGCACCTACATGGTAGCATTCTCAAGCCCTTGTTTATAATCCTCTAACCCTTCATATTCCACTTCAGTTTGAGTTAATGAAAATAGACCTTGTTCTTAATCAATTAGGAAAACAACCTCATCTTCATTAATCCCAATTATAATTCTTCAACCACTCCCTCATCTTCATCAGCATAGTTCTCTTGGAATGGGGGCCTAATTTGTTGATCAGGACCTCTTTGTTCTCTCTATCTTATTTGAGGGGGGTTTCTTCTAAGGTTTTGGTTCCTGTTTTGTGGAGATGGTTGATTTTCCCTAGGAATAGCTCTCTCATTTAGGCTGATTCTCTCCATCATTCTTTCCATGGTCCTGACCGGGTTCTTCTTTTTATAGTATCTCTCCTCTCGGTTATCATCCTATCTCTCGAGGTTGGCTTCTACATTCTGACATCCCTCTGCACATTTCCTCCTAAAGTTACACGGGGTCTCCCTGCTGGGATTGATAAGCCATTTATGGATCAAAACCATCTGGGAAATTAACCAGGGCCAAGCCTTGTGGGGGTTTCATGTGAGTAGGAAGTGTGTTATATACACTATTAAACCTAGTGCAGTAGTCTTGGACAATTTCTCCAGTATTCCTCTTGATGTTTTCATATTCTGACAAGATTTGAAGAGGGTTTTCCTTAACTTCCCATGTATTTATGAATAGCTGGTGAAAAGCGGGGAGATCATGGATACTATTAGGATTCAAGCATTTAAACCATTTTCTCACTTATCCTCCTAAAATTTGAGAAAACATCCTCAACTTGACACTTTCATCATCTATCTCTTGAAGGTAAAAACAGTCATTCATTTTGTCAACATGATTTTGGGCAGTTGCAGGACCAGTCCCATCAAATTTTGGAAACTTGGACTAATAATCCTGTGGCATGGATATCACAGGTGGTGGAAGAACCAATGGAGCAGATCTGGCTGCCATGATTTGTGGTAGAGGAACCCAAGGGGGATGGACAAGAGGAGGGTTAACAAAGGGAGGTGGACAGTGGGTATGTGTGTGGTGGTTTGGACACTCTGGTGGGGGATGTTCAAGAAAGTGGTAGGGGATGTAGAAACACCTGGATAGGTTGACTAAGGATGAGCAGACTTGGAAGTGATAGAGGGGGTTTTTTTAGTCAGAGCATATAGTTCTACATATTGTTGAAGGTAAGCATCATTGACAGCTGAAGTGATCCCTGCTACCAAATCTTGAAGGGAGTCAAAGTTTTGGAGAAGGTGAAGGGTCAGTTTGGGTGGATGTGGAGGCTTCCCCAACTGGACTATGTTGCAGGATAGATGGGTTAAAAACTGTCTAGGTTGTCCAATTCTGAGATTTTTTCCTAAATAAGATTTTCTCAAAATGTAAATCAAACTAGATGTCATGCAAGGTCACAAGGTTTCCAGGGAGGTAACTTGCTCTGTGAAGGGATTTTCTACCAGTTTAACTCCCAGTTTTGGAGGTTTTTCTTAGGATTTTCTCTGGATTGTCAACTATTGCAGGAGGATTTGGGTTAGGGTGAGATTTGGTAAATATTCTTCTTGGAGCTAGAATTTAAACTCGAGGCACAGACAGGCTGAGTATTTGCAAAAAGGTGGAAAACCAATCTTGAAAAGTACTTTATCATACAATGTTTTGACTGGGGTTTCTAAATTGAAATTAAATTTCAAGCTTTTCAATAGTTCCCCAGTATGGTCGCCATTATGTTGTAGCCCTATAATTTATAAGATTAGCAAGGATAAAATATAAAGGACAACACCAAACCACTTTGGACTCTAGGACCTAGCCTTCTTAGACTCAGAGTGCTCTCTCTATTTATGATTTAATTTTATCTTTATGTTATGAATGTTGATGTTAGGCTAGTTATATTGGTGGTGGGATTTAGTTGTTTTGATTTATTTTTCTAGTTGGATGAGCAGAGCTATTGAAACTAATCCATTAGGCTATGGGGTCAAGGAAGACCGGATTGGTGCATCAACTTTTACAAGAGCATCACAGGGAAAGCTAAATGTGTTAATTGGATCTTTAAGACATTGTGAATTATAAGGTGGAGGAAAAATTAATGTTCAGTAGTGATTAAAGAGCAGTTAAGAATTCTCTAACCAGACTTCAGAAGACAACATTTAGATGGTAAACACAAATAGAATTAAGGTGCTCTAACAGCAAATCTGAAGAAATTATATAAATAATGCATTATACATCCAAGATTCTCCTAATCACACACTATTTGACTTCATGCACAATACAGAATCTCTTCTACTATTGATCATTACTTGCGGAAATTAAATCAATTGCATTCACACATTAAAACCATAAAAATTTACACATATGAACACGATAATTTAGCTGGGAAAGCCTGAAGCTGAAAACCCCAAATATATGTATATAATATATGTCATAGATATCATGTAACAATCCTCATACAAAGCTCACAAGCTCTCGATACAATCTCCAATTGCTACACTAATGAGTTTGATCTAGCAAATCCCATGCGTGAGATCACCTTACCTTGCTTCACTCTCTTTAACGCAATCCTACTAAATATAGGCTCCCGAATGAACTCGAATTGGTCCAGCCTTGCTCATGCAATCCTCATTGTCATCTCCAACCACTGTGTGTTGCAAATCATGCAACACTATAGTCACAACTGATAGTCACACTGCTCTTTCACCTACCTCTTCACTGGTCTCCACTGAAACTGTCCATGCACTGTAGTTAACTGATGTATTCTTTAGTTTATTAATGAGTTAATAATTAGTGAATTAATTAATAATTAATTCACACCACTCTCACTAATGTATCAATCAGTTAGACTAGATACAACTAGCTCAACTATGTTTAACTCAGTTAAACTGAACACAACTCCACCAACTACCTCAATAACTCCACCAAACTTTGTCACATGAGTTATAACTGAAGTCTCCATGCAATAGTTCCACTTAACCCTCAGGAATAGCGTAATTCCTTCTGTCAGCTCATGTGCCACATCTGTGCACTTAACTGAAGTGCTCCAAGAGAATAAGATAATGTTTATAGTCCAAATATTATTAAGAGCTAATAATATTCGACATATTTATTTTTAGACTGGCAATCTAAAAATAGATTCCGCCCAATATGTCTAAAAATAGAAGTCCATCTATTTTTCCAACTTGACCAACCATCCACAAATAGCATCCTGCAACTCATAGAATATGATCGACATAGTCTAAAAATAGACTTGCGCCAAAAATAGCCTGCGGGCCCACTTAGTGAAGGTGACTCTTTTCACTAAGCTCATCATCTACTAAGCTCATCATCTTGTTGCAATCTCAACAAAATATTAATCTAAAATTTATGCTTTACAATCAGATAAATATGATGCATAGTAATGAAACAATGGAAACAGAAAGAAAACACATCACCATATAACAAAGCTCAAGTATCCTATAAAACGGTCTCTTATTATTGATGCCTAGCTTCAAAAATTACAGTGCTCCAATACAAAAGGTTTTTACAATGTAGGGTCCAAACCTTGATACTTCCAATACAGATAGTATTTAACTACAAACTACATCTATTTCCCTATCTACTTCGGCAACCTTTCATTAATTACAACTAAGAAAAAACTAAACAAGTGTCGCCATGAAATGGCCACGAAAAAATACATCTGACAAGCACTGCTTGTGGTATTAACTTTGGCAGCTCTTCATGAATTAAAAGTAAGCCCAAAAGTGCTTTAGGTGGTCATGAAGAGGCAATGATCAATGGCTCTGACGCCTGTCTCTACCTTTCGAACCGCCTTTGTTGGATCATTAAATCTGAAGTGGTGTTGGAAACTTTAGTTGATCGGTGGCTTTGTTGACGTGCTCACAGTGCCCTTCACTCTTGATACATACATAAATTGGCCCATTCTTTCTTACCTAGAATTCTTGTCCCTAAGACCTTTCGATAAACTTCATCCACCTCTGTATATTTTCTAAATGTGGGCCTAGCGAAGAAAACATGCTTCAGTTCATGTTGGATGAATATGTCATTACTCAGGAGTTCCAGGACAAATTTCTCGGTCATTTTTCCTTTGATGTTGGAGAATTTTGTGGTGTCTTTGGATGTCTCCCTGAGCTTTTTCATGTAATCTCCCTTCTAGACTAGTTTATTATTAATTACATACAATGAAGGCAACCCTTTTTCCCTCAAGGACTCAATTCGTGACATTTCTCCTCTAGCTGTCTGACCAAATTCCTCTTAGTGAGGACCCTTTTTACTTCTCGGATAGTCTATGTATTTTCCTGCACGTCCAGTTCTTCAAGCTCATAATTGGTTTTGGAGTTCAGGAAATTTATGATTTTGGGGGTTGTGGTAGGCATATTTCCCAACTCTTGATTGGATTTTTCAATAGCCACCTGACACTTGTCAACCAACTCTTTCTAATAAAAAATGATATGGATGGAATGCTAGATTTCATCCACTGACTCTATGATACTACCCCAAATGATCAACTTCATTTGGCCAAGAATTCTACTGGCTGAAAAATCCTTTTCCGCCTTCTCCAACCTTTCAATCTTTTTTTTGGCTATTTCATGGGAAGTTTCAAATCTTGCCTTATGAACTCTCATGATGGCTATCTATGCCTCCAATTTCTTGATCTCTTGTGACTAGAGGGTCATACTTTCCATGGCCTTGGATAGATGATATGTCCCACTAGATGCCCCAGCAGTGGCTGGGACAGCAGATGGAATTGATGCAATGGGTCCCGCTTCCAGAGGGATGAGAGCTACCCTTGTTGCTTCTTCTTTCTCCTTCAACATCTTCTCCATCTTTGTCTCCATTTTTTTTATTTGTGCAGACTTCTCCATGATTAACTTCATTAACTCAACCTTTTGTGACTCATTTTCTTCAATGCCTTTTGCCAAGGGGTCTTCTATTGCTGACATTTTAAGTTGTTTCCTGAGGGCTGCTATATCAGGACTCTTTTTATTCAAAATCTCCTCCACAGCTTGAACATTGATTGGGTCATACCCCATCTTCACTATCAAATCCTCCAAATATTTTATCCTTGAGTCTTTATCCATAGTAGAAATTTTCTCCATCTTAAGTTGAGATTAAGTATTAGCTAAAGATACCTGTAGTTTTTACAAGCTCATGGCAGTACTTGTCAAAGTAGAGGTCCCCATCTCTCCAGTCTTCTTGTGTAGCTCCATTTGGTAAATAGGTTAGATGTATTTGGCACTTAATTTGAATGATTCCTTCTTGTAGTATCCTTCTCCTTTAGGTTATGGAACTAGGGCTTCCATGAATGAAATTTGCATCCTCCCCTTTTCAGTATCAAAGGCATACAGTAGCTTGCTTTGTGAACTTAAGGTCTATTTCCAAAATTGGTTGTAGGAGTTAGTCCTCAGCGCCTCATTCTTCAACTTTATCTCTCTGAATATGTCATAAACTGACTTTTCTTAGCCTTCTATGGTAGGCCTGGAGGTAGATGTCTATTGTTTTCCAGGTAAATCCTCTCTGCGGACAGAGGCGATCCCTCTAGCCCTAGGGTGGGTCTAGCAACTACGGGAACATACTAACATCTACCTTCCTAGATTGTAAATGAAATTCAGAGCAAGGAAGATGACCTACCTTATTCTGATGCTATGTTGTCGTCTTCCGTCGAAGCTTTTTGATCTGTCGTTCTCCTCAAGCTTGATACACGCTACTACCAATGTCCGATTACCTGTACAGATAGTCAAGACACCACGAAAAGCGTAAAATCATGACAAACATAAAACAATTACGACCTATATAACTGATCAAGGAATGCTAGAAATCTCATTATAAATGTAAACAAGAGTGGAAGATAAACATCAGTTGCATTTTGTTATGATAAAGACAAGGGGAGTTTACAACCAAGCCCTGATGTTGAGGCTCTCCTTCATCAGGTTCGTATCCAAGCACGTTTGTAACACCCTCAAACACAAAGGTCCAATATCTCACTATGTTCCCAACACACAAAAACAATCACACTTTGCACTATTCTCTCGAAGCTATAATTGCTTCTCCTTTCTATCATCACTAACTAAGGCTGTAGAGCTAAAGGAGGTCTCCTTATATAACAATGGAGGAGGGGGTTATGAGCCCTCAAATAATGGGAAAATAGACTATCCTTTGGAGTGTTTACTATTTCTTGGGAACAAGAAGCCCAAAGGGGAATTCCTCGGCCCTATCCTCAAAACAAACTTCCAGCTCGCCGCCTCACGAAGCTTCTAGTCACAGAAGCTTCCTTTCTATTTAAAAAACTTTCCAAAAGAGGATCAGCGTGGGTCTGACATTAAGACAGAGCGTCGATCAACGTGGGTCTCAATGTAAATATCTGCTATAGGCACGGGTCAGACACTAAGAGAAAGCACCAACCTTGAAAACCATGTCTTTATAGGGATCTTTCAGAAAATTTGTAAAGGGGGATGATTTGGCAGACAAAATGTGGTTCACGGGTATGTATTCCATGCTTATAAATTACACAAGGGTTATCGTATGGGTCCTCCAGGATCAAGGAACGGGGAGTAAAAGGATAGTGACAAATTATTGTGTAACATATGCCCCCTAAAGTATGAAGTCCGAACATGAGTGAGGGGTGAAATTCTTTACAACTATGTGCAAGGAACGAGACGCTGTTATCGGGAGACCTACAAATCAAGCATAGATACATATATATAACTAAAATATCTGATGAAAATACATGAATCCATGGTATAGGTGCAACTATCCATCGAGAAGAGGATCATGTGAATGGATCCTCGGCATGGACGCAGCCATCTGAATGAAGGGATCATATGAAATAGATCCACGGCATGGGTGCATCCATCTGTATAGAGAAGATCAAAATGAGAGAAACTACGGTATGGTCGTAGCCATCCATCTAAAGAATCATGTATATAATCATGAATGACTCATCACTCCTCGCGACCTAGACTTTTGTGATCGAAGCCCAGGGTCTTGCGCTCCAACACCATCCGATCAAAGTACAAATTCCAACATGTGAATAGACGAGTTGAAGTCAAACATGCTAGAGAATCACTTGATTACCAGTCAATGATATGAATTGTTAACAAGTGTGAGATAAATCACCCATAATGTCAATGGTTCTCAAGGTACTACTAGTACAATCCACGAAATGTGAATAGTGATCTGAAGTTGAACACCCGTGAAATCATCTGATCAAAGGCCAATGATATGAACCTATCGTCGAATGCGAAGAACTTTCCATTAGGGCATGCAAGCTCTAAGGCACTAGAAAGGAGTCTCTAGATCAACTTCTCGGATAATAAGCTGAAGTCAACAGGAAGCGATCCATCGAAGGAGGGTCATAATGAATCCCACATCATCGACACAAAATAGAGAAGGTAATATGAGTGTTAATCAAGACTAAAACAGAGGATCAAGGAATGTACAAACTGCAGAAGGATTTTCTCTTGAACATATTGGTGACACGACTCTGGAATTTGGCAGTATTTGACTCAAATAGGATCAAAGGTCATGTTGACAAGATTTGTAATCAAATGAGAGGCAAACGGATTTCTCAAACCCATGGAGGAAAAGTGACAGAGTGAAGATATCCCAACCCGACAAGAACTGCAGATAAGTGTCATGTTTAAGAGTGACATACTGCTGACACAACTGATGAATAACTTCCATTTTTCCCCACCATTTATGGCGAGTACCTCTTTATTTTTACACAATCTTGAAGAGGATAGCATATGCTTGTCATATAATTTTGTCCTTCGGAAAAATCAAACCTAGTACATTTTACGAGCCCTAGGAAGGAGGAACTCAGTTAACATCATGGTGATGATGTCCGATGTCGTCATGGTTTAATGAATCTGACAACGAAAGAACTCGGCATCTTTTCATGTTTAGAGAGTTTGAAAAGAAGCGGAAAAGAAAACTCCAGCAAGTCCCTTTTCGTAAATATTCCCTCAGATCTAAAACGGTAGAAAACAATATCTGAAAGAACCTCTTAGTTTTGATAGGCTAAGGTATTCCTTTTTTGTAAATAATATATCCCAGCCCAAAAAAGGGGCAAACATACACTGGGTAGATATCGTTTCACAGCCATTTAACGAGTTAAAAACGAGAAGAGTCTCGGCAATATTTTCAGTTTTAGAGAGTCAGAAAAGAGCTGAAAGATGACTCCTCCCGAAGGAACGAGTGGTATTAAGGGTAGCAATTGGTTCCTATGATGGTGGAACTAATCAGAACAAGTAAAGGTCAAGAGGCTGGCTAACAAGACCACTCATCGTAGCGGTTACTCAGGAATGGGTGAAACAACCAAGTGAAGGCATATGATCGGCCAAGCAGATGGGGATGATGGAATGAGAAAACCAAGGTTCATCTGGAAAAATAGGCTGATAAAATGGAAATCATGAGAGGTAAAATAAGAATGGTTTCATTTTTACACAAGCTTGAAAATAGGAAACTCTGCTTGAAAATGGTTTCATTTTTACACAAGCTTGAAACTTTAACAAACTATGCTCGAAACCGGTTTCATTTTTACACAAGCTTGAAACGGAAACAAACTATGCTTGAAATGTTTGCATGCCCCTAGCATGGTGACTTAATTCGAGGTACATGCCCCCCAATCTTCAGTGCATTCACCAGAGTAGACTATTGGTTACTAATAGGTGGAAGGAATGAAGGTTCAATTACGAGATCAAGAGAAAGACTCGATTAGGATTTTACGAGATATGATCAAATACTCGAATTGAACGGGAACATGTTTCATTGTTTTAACGAGGTTGACACATCAAAATAACTATCCTCATAACACCTTGTTTCATTTTTTAACGAGCTTGACACAAGAAAAGGAACTCTACTCGGAAATTCTTGTTTCATTTTTTAAAGAGCTTGACACAAGAAAATAAACTATGCTCCAACGAGCTTGTTTCATTTTTTAAGGAGCTTGACATAAGAAAATGAACTATGCTCCGACGAGCTTGTTTCATTTTTTAAGGAGCTAGACATAAGAAAACGAACTATGCTCTGATGACCTTGTTTCATTTTTTAAGGAGATTGACACAAGAAAATGAACCGTGCTCTAAAATACCTTTCATCATGATGAATAAGAGGTCATGGCTTCCAAGAGGTTCTAATCTGATGGGAGAACAACATATCGGAAATTAGGATCCAATGCCCCCAGCACACGACATACAATGGCACTATCACTGAATGCGGGCCCGAGACAGGAAGCCACATAATTAACCTACGGTGGGGAAGATACAACTGGAAGATAAAGATCTGGAAGAGACGATGGCGAGCGAGCTACCACATCAGGACCAAAGAATGAAATTTTATCAATGGTCATGATCCAACCTTCATGCGGAAAACAAATCACACAAAAGAGGGAAGAGACAAGTGCACCCATGGCATAAGCATAATCATGCCCCAAGAGTAAATTAAAATCCAAGGGGCCTTGGACCACCATCACATCTATATACACGGTTTTCCCTCCCAAAGTAATACGCAACTTTGGAAGGATACCTAACGGTTGACTAGTTCCTCTATTGAATGCCAACAGATTCTGCGTAACAGGCACAAGCGGTGGAGAACCAAAATATTTCCAAGTAGTTGATGACAGAACAATAACATACATGCCTTCATCTACAATTGTGCTAGGTACGACCCTATCGAAGTCTTGTACCATGATCTCAAAAGGCACATAAGAAGGAAGGTGGTATCCTGCAAATTGACTTCAATCAAAGGAAGCGACCAAATTACTTGGAGGGGGTACCATTGAACTGAGATGGTGATCCCTTGGTGTTACCGGAACAAGAGGAGCATCCTCTTGAACCTCAATCGTGGGAGTAGGAGAAGTAGATTCTTGAACTACGGGGATGGGAGAATCTTTCTCCAAGTCCGAGGAATCTAAAGAAACAAGAAGAACATGAGGGGGATGAGATCCACTCTCGATGGAAAAGACCTAATGAACCATGGGCGGGACCAGATCAATCGATTCCATGACTAATGGTTGGTCGGGAATGGATTCTTGTATTTTAATTTCTAAGGGAGCGAGATCGACCAAGGATGACTCTTGGCTTAGATGTTAAGTCCCTATATTAATAGTGTAGCCCCTTATTATGTTAGTGTAGCCCCCCTTATTTTATTATTGTACCCCTGTAACCCCCATATTGTTATTATTGTGCCCTTACATTATTATTGTTAGGTCGGCTAGGATTACATTGTGGCCCCACTAGGATTATATTGTGGCCCCATGGACTCCTATATGTTCATTTGTATCATCCAAGAATTGTTCATTCATGTAATGTATTGGAGGTTGCCCCCTCGAAGTGGCTTATTTCTAAGGCATGGATATCTCTTTTCTTCTCTTTTTGGAGCTGGTTACACAACATTTGGTATCAGAGCTTTGGATTCTAGGGTTTCGCTGCTCCAAACAGGTCATCGTGGATTTTTCGCCATAACTTTTTTTCTACGAAGTTTTAGAAGCGGAAATTTTTAGGGTACGAAGAAAAAATCCTGAGGAAGCTTGTGTAAAAATTTCAGAGTTTGGTTCGCAATAATTTCGAAGATATGATCTGTGGAAGTCAGGTATTTTTTCAGGCTCCTAAACGGGTCATCGTGGAATTTGCGCTATAAATTTTTTTCTACGAAGGTTCAAAATCTGAAATTCATATGGTGCGAAGCTGAAAGCCTGAGGAAATTCATAAAAAAATTTCAGAGCTTGGTTCACAATATTTTTGGAGATATGATCTGTGGAAGGTAGTGCTTTTTCAGGCACCTGAATTTCATCTCAAAGAGGTGATCGTGGGAAAAGTTCAATAACTCTCTGCGGGGCGGTGGATTTGAGTACGTAAAAATTGTTCGAAGTACATGAGATCGTAGTTTCTTGGATATCAATTTCAGAGACAAAGGAAAAAATAGTGACACGTGGCAAGTCGTACAAATTCGCTCTACTGAACTAGTCCATAATTAGGTCATTGTGGGAGATTGGACACAACTTTGTCTGGGAGAATCCAAATTAGATCAGACCTGTGGCATTTGAAAGAAACTTCAGAGTACTACTACAGGGCTGAATTTCAGATATTTAATATTTTCAATTATAGAGATAATTCAATTTCAATATCGAGCTCCTCAAAGCAAGTAAAAGGTGTGTATTTGTTTTCCGAATTGCATAAGTTTGTTTGAAAAAGCAGTTTGAAGTGATTCCAAGGGCATATTGAAGAATATTTATCAGCATTGGGTTATATAATGCCTCGAAAAAATAATTCCATACCCATTAAGCCCTCAGAAATCTATACAATGATGCATGAAGAGGAAGAATTGCAGTATGAGATATCAAAATTACGGTACCAAGTGCAACAAGTTTCGATCTTAAGAAGAGCAATCGAAGATGAAATAGATGGTTTAAAAGTAGAAATGAAGGCTAAGTTGGATGGTTTGAAGGATCAAATAATAGTTAATATGGATGATAAATTAGTGGAAGATCATAGCGAGCATCAACAACAAGTTCTCCAACTCTCAAAGGATAACCCAACTTTGGTGCAGAATCTAATGAAACAACAAGAAGATCAACATCACATCGAAAGAAGTTATGAAGCAGTCATAGAAACAAGAACTCGACAAGTACGATCAATTTCAGAGTATCTCAGCAAGTGGAAGAACTTTTCTGTAGAATATTTCACATGGGAGGATGAGAATTTTATACAGAAGCATCAAGAAATAATCAAGCGTTGAGGACAACACTTGTTTGAAGGAGAGGGGCATGTTAAGTCCCTATATTAATAGTATAGCCCCTTATTATGTTAGTGTAGCCCCCCTTATTGTTATTATTGTACCACTGTAACCCCCATATTGTTATTATTGTGCCCTTACATTATTATTGTTAGGTCGGCTAGGATTACATTGTGGCCCCACTAGGATTATATTGTGGCCCCATGGACTCATATATATAGAAGGAGGTTTTGTTCATTTGTATCATCCAAGAATTGTTCATTTATGTAATGTATTGGAGGTTTCCCCCTCGAAGTGGCTCATTTCTAAGGCGTTTATATCTCTTTTCTTCTCTTTTTGGAGTGGTTACACAACAACCAATCGTAAGATCAACCGGCGAAGGACTCAAAGAAAGCTTCTTGTAACAGGCGGAGCTGTTGGCGAGAAATAGTAGGGTTTTCCAAAACTCTCGTGGCTCACTCTCGTGGTTTCATCCATGTATAGACAAAGGTGAATGGGGTGATTCCCTTTACACAACTTACAGGGATTTGTAATCTTACCCGATTTCTTATGAGTCTTATCAGTACTAGTCGAAGATATGCCACCAATATGACTTCCAGAAGCCAAAGGCAACAGGGAACGACCGTCAGACCATGCTTCAAGTACCTCGGGAATGCCAGGGCAATCTCGAAGAAAGTGGTCACCTTTGCACAACATGTAAGGGAATTTGAATTTCCGTGGAAGGTTGGATGATTTATCAAGGGAAGGTTTCTTAGGCGCAATAGCTGCAAAGTTGGTCTCTCTCTTATCTAACTTCTTCTTCTTCGTCTTCTTCTTCTTCTTCTTAGCCACCTGGTTACTAGAATCCAGAATTTCACCAGGAAAATTAGAAGAGGAGGCCGAAGAAACAGGCAAAGAAGCGGAGAGGTCCACCTTAGAATCAACATGATGTTGTTCAGGTGGAGGGGATGGTTGTAAAGTGGACGGAACACTTGAGACCACATAGGTCAATAATAACCAAATAGGCAACCCAGTAGTTAACCCAGGTAGGGACAATGTTGCCATATAAGGAGCACCAACATTCCCAAAAGCAGGAAAAGGACCAGGATTCCCTTCAGAGGGGATTCCTTGGTTGATAAACTCTGAAAAAGTAGCCATTGGAAACAACCGTAAAACAAAAAGCTAAGGAATATAACTTTAACCAAGAATATTTTGTGGGCAGTTAATTTTAAGACATTGAAACAAAACTCTGTTGTTTCATATTTTAAAAGTCGAGAAACATACAAAATATGACTCTAGTCACTTTCAAAATTAAACGAGCATGAAAGGACAAGAGCTAGATGACCTTTTCACTTTTTACAGAGTCACGAAAAGATCGAAATGACTACTCAAGTAATCTAGGCAAGAGGGTGTACCAAGTTTCCGTGAACTGCCATATACACCTTGGTGATCAAATGAAAGAGAAATGACCAAGGACTTAACGTACATGCAGGTAGTCTCCCTGAATGTTGTGTTCGGTGTATCACGGTCACAGGGCAGCAAACTTGGCTTCCTATGGATAAAGGATTGCAACCTATGAGGTTCTCCCTTTATATACTCGATGGTACAGGGAAGTCCGTACTAGCACTGTCTAAAGCCAGATGGCGAACGACAGCTACTAGGTTTAATGACGTCGGAACATGTCACTAGCCTAGACCTCTAAAAATGTTGCGTTAGGTTTCAATGCTTCCTTAGGTTGATTGAATAAATTTTAAAGTTGATCTTGAATTATGTCTCAGTTTCAACGCCCTATCGAATGTCATATGACAATCTCCTATATGCAGGTATATGAGAAAATAAATCTTTCAATTCGATGAATGTTATCTATTTAAGGGATGAGTCTCAAACAATGATGCAAAATACTGCAAATGAAACTTTTTCCTAACTAGATGAATTTCACTATTCAAAAGTAATCCAAAACATTCAACGATGCGAATTATGCAATGTAATCGATGCAAAATTCTATTCTTTGAAAACTATGCAATTGTAATCTACGCACAATTTCCTTTTTCTTTTGAAAGAATAAGAATGCACTTAATGCATTTTTCGATGAAATGAGAATCTACTTAATGCATGCTTTTAATGAAAAAGAATGCAGTCTATGCGATTTTTAGCTTTCAATCATTAAACAATGTAATATAAGTTCAGTGATGGATCTCAAAAAATACTTTTCAATGAAATGTGATCTAATGCATTTTAACGAAAAGAAAACTCTGAGACGAAAGAACGCAAATTTCCTGAATGGAAGGATGAATGCAAAAGGGATGCAAACAAACACTAAGAATGCAATCGTTGTTTTAAACACTTTGTAAGGAAATTCCTCAAAAGGCTACAAGACATATGAGGTCAAGCACAAAGAGGACTTCCAAAGCATGAGCTCAAAACAAAGCATTCATTCCCTTTTACATCAAGCAATCATAGAAAGAAGACTTTTTAGTTGAACAATGAGCAACGTAATATATGCTCACAAGCGAACAAGCGGACCAAATGAACTCGAAAGACACTTGAGACTTGAACACTCAATCAAAAAAAAATCAAAAGGAAATCAACTATAGATGGCTCACGAAGAAAGGAGACTGACTCAATCAGCAGGATGATGTCCCACGAAGCATGCACCAGGCCATTGATGCACATTCCTAGAAAAAACTAGGATGTAAGGATGCGCATCCGAACGGGAAAAACAACCAAAAAAAAAACCAACAATCCAATCAAACCCACTTGAGTGAAGGGGAGAACATGTAAATCATATAGAGAAAAATACCAGAAGGGTGAGACACACTGGTGAAGGTCTTAGGGAAAAAACCTTAATTTTTCACACACCTTGAAATTGGCACGACTTTTGTGGGTGAAACTAGCGCCAACTAGCACGACTTGCTAACTGACAACTAGTGCCAATGGCCAATTGGCGTTGGTTGCTAACTGACCAATCTGGTTGCTAACTGACAACTAGTACCAATCGACATGACTGTCAGAAAAATAAAAGTGCCAATGCCTGAAAAATAAAAAACAAATAATTTCTCTTAACCAAGACCACACTCACCACTTCAAGCAAAAACTAAAATATCGTAATTGATGAAAAACATAGGAACTAATAGGGAAATGGTCATTAAAATAAACTTGTCGAATGACTAAGACCTCAAAGAGTGACAAACTCAAAGGAAACTCCCCAGTTGAGTCGCCGAATTTTTGTCCAGGTAAATCCCCTCTGCGGACAGAGGCGATCCCTCTAGCCCTAGGGTGGGTCTAGCAACTACGGGAACATACTAACAACTACACTCCTAGATTGTAAATGAAATTCAAAGCAAGGAATATGACCTACCTTGTTCTAATGCTATGTTTTCATCTTCCATCAAAGCTTCTTGATCTGTCATTCTCCTGAAGCTTGATACACACTGCTACCAATGTCCGATTACCTGTATAGACAGTCAAGACACCACAACAAGCGTAAAATCATGACAAACATAAAACAATTACAACCTATCTAATTGATCAAGGAATGCTATAAATCTCATTATAAATGTAAACAAGAGTGGAAGATACCCATCAGTTGCATTTTATTATGATAAAGACAAGGGGAGTTTACAACCAAGCCTTGATGTTGAGGCTCTCCTTCGGTAGGTCTATATCGAAGCACGTTTGCAACACCCTCACACACAAAGGTCCAAGATCTTACTATGTTCCCAACACACAAAAACAATCACACTCTGCACTATTCTCCCAAAGCTAGAATTTCTTCTCCTTTCTGTCATCACTAACTAAGGCTGTAGAGCTGAAGGAGGTCTCCTTATATAACAATGGAGGAAGAGGTTATGGGCCCTCAAATAATGGGAAAAAAGCTTATCCTTTGGAGTAGTTCCTATTTCTTGGGAACAAGAAGCCCAAAGGGGAATTCCTCAGCCATATCCTCAAAAAAAACTTCCATCTCGCCACCTCACGAAGCTTCTAGTCACGGAAGCTTCCTTTCTATTTAAAAAACTTTCTTAAAGAGAATTGGCGTGGGTTCGACATTAAGACAGAGCCTCGATCGGCGCGGGTATTAGTGTAAGTCTCTATTATCGACGCGGGTCAGACACTGAGAGAAAGTGAGACCTTGAAAACCATGCTTTTACAGGGATCTTTCAGAAAAGTTGTAAAGGGAGATGATTTAGCAGACAAAATGTGGTTTCGGAGTATGTATTCCATGCTTGGAAAGTACACAAGGGTCACTGTATGGGTCCTCTAGGATCAAGGAATGGGGAGTACAATGATAGTGACAAATTGTTGTGTAACACTGTAGACCATGTTCCTAAATAGACATTGTGCCTGAAGATGTAGGGGAGGCCATTGTTTTACCACCTATTGAAGATGACCTAGGGGTGTCTAGTGGTCTGCTGCTCTGATTCACCTCCTTGATCGATATCCATGTGAATTCTCGCCCTCTTCCTATATTTCAGTTTGAATTCTTTGCAAGAGGTATCTATCACCAAAGGTGACTGATCCTCTCTTGGCCCCTTGCACCCTATTTCTTTCTCTTGCTCTTTCCCCTTGTATTATTTATCTTCTGCACCCTTCCTTTCTTGTGGGGTTGGGGTTTGGATTTCTGAGGTGGAAATCACATGTTCTTCATCTTCTTGCAGTGCGTTGACCACCCATTCTATTTGATTTGCATACTGTTCAATTTCAGGCCTCTGTGTGTGGACATAGGGTGTTGACCTGTTTTCAACCATCTTCTTGTATATGATCCCTGCAAGGTCATAAGAACAGGTGAAACTATGACTGAAACCCATCTCCTTCAATATCTTATCGACCTCCTCCCCTGCGTTACAAATGAAAGGCCGATTTTGTGTGTTGATTTTGAACTGGGACTTCTTCTTTGGAAAGACAAAATGGAGCTCATCTGCATGTATCATTTGTATTATATACCCCAGTGCGAAGATCCTCATGGAGAGGAACGTTGGTAGTTTGTAGGGGACCAACTCACATCCGTAGACTCGGATCTTTGTATAATTTTGGTACAAGTACCAATCTTTCATCTTTACTTGATCTATCAGCTACATATTTTTCCTGGTTTCTTCATTCACCTTTGGCTTTGTTGCACTACTTAGTGGCATGATGGCTGGATGAATAAATAAATCCTCAAAATATTTGTATGTATAATTTTTATGTTCTTTCATTAGTAGAGTGGTCTAGAATATGACAGGTTGAGGCTCAGAATCTTCGTTGAGATTTTTCATTTCAAACTGGAACCTGTTGAACTGAAAATAAACAAACATGTAGACCAAAACAGAGGTGTATTTAAACACCTCCTCTGTGTGAAACTTCAAAAGTTTTTCATGGATGGCATTAGCCAGGAATTGGGAAAAATTAAACATGGTTGAGGGTTTAGACTCTACTGAAAGGATAGACAGGAATCTTATCATGGCTTCATCAACCCATTGGTCTATGTGATATCCTAGCAAATAGGGCAAAACAATCACAACCTACTAGGTTCTACCAGGGAAGGAGGATGCAGGGTATGGGGGATTATTTATAGGAATTAGGGCATTAGTGGCAATGAAGAGTTCCAAAGTCTTGGCTCTATTGGCAAAGTCTAGGTTTTAGTATAATTCTCTCAGGGCTTCATAAGAGAAGGGAATGGTTCCTTCAGTGGCGAGGGGGTTGCATCATCTGTTGGATGGATTTGGCATTGATGGTAAACATAATTTCCCCTGTTGGGGTCACTACAGTCCTCTGATTGATGTTGTATCAGGCATGGAACTTCCTGATGAATTCTGGGCAGCTATGGGTTTTGGGGAAAATGTAGTCTGACAATTTCATCTCCCAAAGGTCGATGTCATCCACCTCATCTAATAATTTGTCTTCGATCCAGTAGTAGACATCGAACAGGTCATAGTATGACTCTGTCTCATGGATTTTGAAATCTCTGTCTGCTAAACCGAGGTGATCCAAGGGTAGACCATCGAATTGAATGGAATATGGTCTTGCTTTGGAGGCATTTTGTCTTTTGTGAACGATTCAATGAGTTTTTTCACTGTGTAGAAAATAAAGGGGTTGATAGAATAAGGGAACACGAAAGGGGGACTAGTTGCAGGTATGATTGGGGAAGGGAAAAATAAAAGAGGGATTGTGCTCGATCTTACAGAGCACTGATAATTTCTCTGTCGATTGGTGGAGGCTCTTCTTCACCGATATTTGTTGTAACTTCTCTGAAATCAAACAACCTGTAATATTATATCATAAAATCAAGGTAAACCTTTCCCACCGATCATGAGTTTTTATTTTATCATGTAATTGGGTGACCGTTTCTATGGCACGGGCCCGTTGGATAACGGCCCAGCCAATTGAATGCTCAACGGTTATTTGGCGGGAGTGGATTTCATTGGATGGAGGGGATAGGCAGGCAATGACATGGCACAACGACACCGTGCAACGGTTATCTGGCGGGAGCATAGGTGACGTGGAGGGGGTGATACGGCATCCATCAACAGTCATAATGTTGTTGGGAGAGTGCAGTGGTTTCAAGCGCGGTAGAAACAGCTTTCAAAGGGGGTGTAATATTCCCAAATGGCGAATGCAGCAATACAATGCAGAAAGATAGGAAAATAACGCAAATCATCATTTATACAACAAGAGGCCAACATGAAGACCTTTCATTTGTTATTATAGCAGCAAAATGTATGTAAAAAGTGGCCCATAAGATGCATAACAGGAAAAGAAAGTCTCCAATGAAAGAAATCCCTCAAAATGAGGTGCTGCAACCATATATAAAGACTAGAAAAGTCTTACAGTGTTATTTTATAGGCTTTGCAATAGTTGTAGATTACACATCAGATCTAGAGCAAATAAGTGCATAAAAATTTAGATCTAAATCAGATCCATGCACTATAAAAGCTCCTCTAAAGAACCCCCTTGGGTTTTTCAGCAAAACACCAAGTACAAGATGTAGATCTGAGATCTAAGACTATAGATATACTGAAATATTCATATCTAGAAAGTGTGTCTGAACTGATATAGGCAATATAATATCCTCCTCCAATAGATCTCCAAAGTGAAGGGAAAATCCCCAACACCTAGAAAATCAACTCTATAATGGTGTGTTGAACCACCCTACAACTGCATGTACAGAAATAACGTAGGTCTGGATCTATACTGCCCTATAGGGATCAAAATAAGGTTGGCCTAATGCCAAGATCTAAAAATGATGCCCAATGCCTTCAATACTGACCTCCCAATAAAGTAGAAACCTCCACTGAAAAGGAGCATTGAAATGGCCTAGATCTGAAAGATCTAGTCTCCACTTGTTGCAGCTTGCAAAAACAACCAAACCCTCAACAGGATCTGCGCTATAGTTGAAAGAAGAAGCTTGGACCTAAGCTAGATAGTGGAAAATGCAATACAAACTCTCACAAGAGCTACTCAATGGGAAGAGGTGGGATTCCCGATCAGGAACACCTAATGCTAAACAGCATTCAATCTCAGCTAAACAGCAAGAGAAAGATATATATCTAAACATACCATATATTCAGAAAATATGATAAACATCAACAACCTTCTAATGTTGCCATCCCCTTCCTTTCATTAGTTAAGAGCTTGCAAACCCTAAACCACTTCCAATGAGATCACTTCTTTCACACAAGGCATCTCCATCTAAAATTGCATTGTGCCTCATTGATGGCCACTTTTCCATGACAGCGATGTAGATTTGGTCAAGGTTGACCCAGTCAAAGTGATCCAACCCCTTTTACACCTATGGTGCTTCAATTAAGTTGAAAAATATGATCCACTTTCACATGAGAAGTTGTTTTATTCATAATTAAGAGTTTTATGTGTCTCCCCACCCACTTATTCACCTATCTATGTGACAAAACAAAATTTTAATATTCCCATTAGTTGTAGGCTAATTTAGGAATATTACAGTCCTCCCCTCCAAAATTTTGCTTGTTCTCAAGCAACTTCAAGGATACTGCAAAATCTCCAATGGATATGTCTCCTCCCAAGAATACAAGTTTGATTTTGGTGGATAAACCAAATAGCTTACATCATGAAAAGGTGGGAGATATATAGAAAGAGTTATATGTTGTCCATTTGCCTTCTCAAGGGCTCAACTTACTATTGTCACCCACTTATTCACCTATCATGTAGACAAAACAAAATTTTAATATTTACATTAGTTGTGGCTAATTTGAATAATACAGGTCCTCCATCAAAATTTTTGCTTGTTTCTCAAGCAACTTCCAGCATTCTACAAATCCTCCAGTGGATGTCCTCCTCCCGAGAATACAAGTTTGATTTTGGTAGGGATTTTGGTAGGTAAACCAAATAGCTTACATCATGAAAAGGTGGGAGATATATAGAAGAGTTCTATGTTGTCCATTGGCCTTCTCAAGCATGAGAGATGTTTGTCCACCCACTTATTCACCTATCTATGTGACAAAACAAAATTTTAATATTCCCATTAGTTGTAGGCTAATTTAGGAATATTACAGTCCTCCCCTCCAAAATTTTGCTTGTTCTCAAGCAACTTCAAGGATACTGCAAAATCTCCAATGGATATGTCTCCTCCCAAGAATACAAGTTTGATTTTGGTGGATAAACCAAATAGCTTACATCATGAAAAGGTGGGAGATATATAGAAAGAGTTATATGTTGTCCATTTGCCTTCTCAAGGCATGAGAGATGATTAATGTTGGGTGCCTCAATCCCAATGAGAAACTCCAATCTCCATGCTATCATCGAAATGAAATGAATCACCTTCCAGCTTGGTAATTCATAGAAAATCTCCCCCCAAATGCTCATTAGAGGCATGTTCTAAGTGCTCCAAACAACCATATGGCCCACCTCATAAAGAAACAAGTGATCTACTGCAATGGCCATATCATCTCCCATGCTCCCCTTGAATCACGAATAATAAAAGTTATGGGAAATTTCATTCCCCATGGACACATCCAACCAATGTGCCTTCACTCCAACCATGATCCCAATAAAGATAATAACATCATCAACATATGGAATCACAATAAAATTCATGCTAGTTGCCATATGTAGTAAAGGAGAAGGACAATGATCCCTCATGTGCAACCAGCGCAGTTTTGCTTCTAACCATAGAATATGATAGAACATGTGTTTCTCCCACCACTTGTTTTCTGCCCCATTCTCCTCACACACTTGGAGAAGGTGTATGATGTTTGGTGTCAATGAAGCACACCATAAATAATACATCATCTCCCCAAAATCTCCTAGGGAGTACCCATCATCTCACTACTCATGATTCCAAATAGCTCATGAAGCCAATAAGAAAGAGTACCCTCTCTTGGATCTGCACATGAGTGGTAAGAGAATGCAAGTATATAGTAAGTATATCATGATGCTCATAAATACAATCCTTACCATACACTTGGTTCAAGCTAGTGAGGTATCTCATGGATAAGCTCCCTCTCACACCCAATGAATAAGGAGGTGGAAATGATAACGCTTCCCATGAGCTATGTCTCTCCTCAACCTGCAAAAGATCTATGCACTTCCTCATGTGATAGTGCATCTCCTCTTTGAAGCCTTCCCACATGAATCCCTCCAAGATAATATGGTATGTTCTAATGAAATCAGCGGGACTGGAAAGCAAGGTCTCATAGGCTGCATGTAGTAGTTCAACCTTGAGCTTTGAGTGTCTAGTCAAATATATCTGATCATGGAAATAGATGACTCCATCAACCACTCTATACCTCCTATCCATCACTTGCCCATCAAGAACCTTACATGTGAAGAGGTTCTTGGAATATTCTACCAAAAGTTGGGACTCCCAATATGGACCTAGGATTCCCAACAATGACAACATTGTGGAAATATGAAATGAATTATATGTCATATCATAAATCTCCTCTTTGACATGCTTAATACCAAAGCTACATGTTGGAGTGTTGCTACTCCACTTTTTTTGCCTCCCTTGCAACTGATCTTTCCCAAGACAAGATTGAAGTACATGGAGGTCAACCTCCTCTTGGAAAGTATTTTCCATCCAAAACTTCCATATTTTTTCCAATGCATGCAAGAGTGTTAATAACCTCTTATCATATTCAGAAATATTTATTATGTGTAAGAGTATCATTTGTTGCTCCAAGGCTATTGAATGGCCATTTGACACCATGCTCATGTCATCATATATTTCTGAATCATTTTTCAGCGCAAATAGTTGAGTTGGATATAGTAATTTCCATATCAGAAAATTGTTCACTCCTCCTTTGAACCCATCAAAGGTTCTCTGCGATGTGCTAGCTTATCCCAAGTGGAATGCCTCCATGCAAAGAGACATCAAAATCATGGAGTCTCCCTGGTGGAATGCCTCCATGTAAAGAGACATAAAAATATGAAGTAGACTATATAAATGAGTGGACTAATTTATCCCTCCCTTTACTGCATAAATCAGTCTCCTTCTTCTGAATATAAACCCCTTGAAATAAACAAGGGTGCATGGCCCTCATCCTTGGATTTTTATCCACCCTTTATCCTCCTCCTTGGATCAAGGTGTTACTACCCATTACTATTGTCATATGAAGCTCCTTGGAAACCTTTTGCAATAATGCAAAATATCCTCCTCTTGAAGCAATAGCTTCCTACCCATCCTCATGTGGTGATGGTTCTTCTTCTGAAGTGATAGCGTTGTTACTACCTTACTACTCTTTCTCCTCATCAATATTTTAGAATACCTCATCAACAATGAGAGACCCTATATCTTGGCCTTCCCTTGAGAGAGGAGTCTCCATGTCTTTCTTTTGAGAAGAAATCTCTTCATGCAATGGGGATTTTTCCCTTGGCAAGGTATCATACAAGTTTCCATCCCCCTCAATAGTTTTCTGAAATGGAGTTGGTATAAAAGATCTTTCCAAATCATGCAAGGGTTCTGAATGTTTATGTTTTGCTAGCTCAATCAAAGATGTTTCAGATTTTTTTACATCAAATCTCTTCACTAATCTCTTAGTGAATCTTGCATAAGTAGATATATTTGTATTTCTTACTGAAAAGGATTCAAATAACCACCAAGCATAAGCTTTACCTTCAAGATGCAGCGTTGCTACCTTAAGGGATTCCTTTTCTGAAACTTGATGTAGATGTAAATATGAGTCTAGTTGATCTATCCAACCCTTGGTTGTGCATGTGGAGGACCCATCAAAATTTGGCAGAAAGAATCTACCTCTTCTACTTCTGTTATGATTGTTGGGTCTTCTCTCCTCCTTAAGTTGGAAAAACTCTTGGAATTTCAAGTGCTCCTTGAATCTCCAAGGTTGAGATTCATACTCCTGAAGATAGTCACTCAAAGTCTCCTCCTTTGGTTCATCTCCTTCCTCCATCTCTCTTGCAGTAAATCTGGGCATAGTATAACGTTGTAGATCTGATTGTGTGGCTGAATTCTCACACACATAATATGAAGAACTGGGGATTTCCTCATGTGAAAGTATTCTTGAGGGATATCCATGTCTTTCCCTCCTCATTCCTTTTATTTCCCTTTTAATCTCATGCATAGTTTGGAGAATAAGTCTTGAGAATCCCTTCCCTTTTATTCCTCCAGAGAAAGGGGTTTTACCCTTGTCTCTGTTTTCATAGGTATAATCAAAGCTTCTGCGTCTTTTCTTTTGATACCTCTTTTCTCTGTCAGTAAGAGGCTCTCCTTCTTCAGAAGACATAGTGCTCTTAGAATGCACAGGTTGTGCCAAGATTATGCTCTGATACCATTATAATATTCCCAAATGGGGAATGCAGCAATACAATGTGCAAAGATAGGAAAATAATGCAGATCATCATTTATACAGCAAGAGGCCAATATGGAGACCTTTCATTTCTTATTATAGAAGCAAAATGTACATAAAAAGTGGCCCACAAGATGCATAACAGGAAAAGAAAGTCTCCAATGAAATAAATCCCTCAAAATGAGGTGCTGCAACCATATATAAAGACTGGAAAATCCTTACAGCATTATTTTATTAGCTCTGCAATAGTTTTATATTACACATAAGAACTAGCGAAAATAAGTGCATAAAAAGTTAGATCTAAATCAGATCCATGCACTATACAAGCTCCTCTAAAGAACCCCCTTGGGGTTTTCAGCAAAACACCAAGTACAGGATGTAGATTTAAGATCTAAGACTGCAAATCTAATGAAATATTCAGATATGGAAAGTGTGGCTGAACTGATATAGGAAATAGAATATCCTCCTCCAGTAGATCTCCAAAGTGAAGTTAAAACCCCCAACACCTAGAAAATCAACTCTCCAATGGTGTGTTGAACCACCCTACAAATACACCTACAAAATTAACGCAAATTTGGATCTATACTGCGTTGTAGGGATCAAAATAAGGTTGGCCTAATGCTAAGATCCAAAAATGATGCCCAATTCCTTCAATACTAACCTCCCAATGAATCAGAAACCTCCTCCACTGAAAGGAGCATTGAAATGGCCTAGATCTGAAAGATCTAGTCTCCACTTGTTGCAGCTTGCAAAAGCAACCAAACCCTCAACAGGATCTGCGTTGTAGTTGAAAGAAGAAGCTTGGCCCTAAGCCAGATAGTGGACAATGCAATACAAACT
Organism: Pinus albicaulis; assembly: GCA_034641835.2. Classification (NCBI taxonomy): domain Eukaryota; kingdom Viridiplantae; phylum Streptophyta; class Pinopsida; order Pinales; family Pinaceae; genus Pinus; species Pinus albicaulis. Next base: position 95,403 of record JAXQQM020073603.1, read on the forward strand.
CTCCCAAGAGCTACTCAATGGGAAGAGATGGGATTCCAAATCAAGAACACCCAATGCTAAACAACATTCAATCTCAACTAAACAACTAGAGAAAGATATATGTCTAAACAGACCATATATTCAGAAAATATGATAAACATCAACAACCTTCTAATGTTTCCATCCCCTTCCTTTTATAAGTTAAGAGCTTGCAAACCCTAAAACACTTCCAATGAGATCAATTCTTTCACACAAGGCATCTCCATCTAAAACTGCGTTATGCCTCATTGATGGCCACTTCTCCATGACAACGTTGTAGATTTGGTCAAGGTTGACCCAGTCAAAGTGATCCAGCCCTTTTTACACCTAGGGTGCTTCAATTAAGCTAAAAAATATGATCCACTTTCACATTATAAGTGGTTTTATTCATAATTAAGAGTTTTATGGGTCTCCCCACCCACTTATTCACCTATCTATTTGACAAAACAAAATTTTAATATTCCCATTAGTTGTAGACTATTAAATGGTAAGGAGTGGAGGGGGTGTGCGAAGTGACCTGAGCGCGCCATGTAGCAGCAGTGGCAGTGTTGCATACCATTAATTTCGTACCCCCCCCCCACCCCGACGTCACCCACGACGTTAGCGTTCGAAGGTTGGTAGAAGGATTATATGGGTCGTCAAATGGATAGGGAGTGTGCGGAGATGATAGGGAGATGAGGGTTGTTTAGCGTCGATAGGATTTGTGATGTTATGGTGGGTTCGAGGGATGTATGCGATGGGAGGCATAGTTTAGGACTTATGATAGGGAGTGAAATGTTTTCGGGATTAGGATAAGGGGGTATATAGTTTTAGGGACTTAGGATAAAATGAAATATGGCATAAAATATGCCAAAATATGTTGAAAATAGCTTAATTCCCAAAATTTGGAGTACATCCCTTAGAAAAAATTTTAGGATAAGAACCCCTTGTCCTTTGGTTTTTCCTCCTTCACCATATAAAACATGAGGCCTTTAAACTGCACCTTCTAAGAAAAATTACATGTTTCCTCCATTCTTTCTTCTTAGGATATCTACCTACCCAGACTATATATCTAACCTTTTTTCTTCTTACAGGGTGCATTTGGACTTGTAGACCCTAAAAATATTATTCTTTGAAACTCTAACCTAATCTGTATCCCTTATTTCTCCCATTGGTTCATATTAAACTGTTGAACCAACTTCATGATTGGCTAAGATTAGGTTGTTTGGCCAATCTTCATTTTCTAACCTATCAATAAAAATTCAAAATTGTACACCCATGCTTAAATTGTATGATTGAACACAACATGTCTGAAAGGTAGTGGCATTTTGATTTGCAGCACTTTCAGTATTATTTCTTTTTTTGGGGTTTTATTTATTATTTCTTTTCTCTTTTTCTCTTTTTTCTCTTTTATTTTTTTACACCCTCTTTTCTTTTCTTTTTCATATTTTCATTGGAAATAATTTGAATATTGACAGTCAAGTACAATATGAAAATTTACCTATATGAGATACTCAGACAACTTATGATACTTTAAATTACATGAGTTTAGCAACACACAAAACATCTTATGTGACCAAGGAAACAAGGAATAGGTTGTTATCTTCTGTCGAGCTGATTTTTATTCCTTGCACGTGCCCTGCAGCCAATAGTCCTATGGAAAAAATCATTGTATGAGAAACAATAACCGTAAAATTTCTAGTATACCTGGTGGATGGAGATCTTCTTTGCATGCATGCTTGAGATTTCATCTCTTTTGGTTTCTCATTTTGATGAGAGGGTATGATTTCTTCACTATTGCAATTTTCTGCCATATGTCCACATTTTAGTTGTAGCATTTTCTCCTTTTCAATCTTCTTTCAACTGCTCTTATTAGGTGAGAATATTTTATCTCTTTGTCGCAATTTGCTACTTTATGTCCATGTACTCCATAGTCATAGCATCCGTCAATTTTGTTCTTCTTATTTGAATTTCTTCATTTGTTCTTCTACTTCTTGCATCGCTGCAGCTGATTTTTCAAATCAGAAATATCCTCTTTGTAGGAAAACTCCTTTGCTCGAAATTGCAATAATATTCTTTAAGGTTTATTTTCAGCCATGAGCCATTGAATCTCTTCTTCTAGTGCTATTATCTGGATTTTTTCTTCAACTTTGTTGTTGAACTTTTTTTTGTCTCTCAAGATTGGTGGTGGATCTATCACTGTAATCACTAATGCCTTCATCTTCTTGTGAGGAGGCTTTATTAGTTACTGCAATAAAAGTAGAGTCCTTTGCATTTCTATCCATTTCTGAAAAATGCAATTTTCCTCCAAGATACGAGTTCTACAACTTATCCAACATTTCTTTGGCAGTCTCACAATGCTTCACAGATTTGGTATCAGATTTTGCATTACTATTCAAAATTATATTTTTAGCTAATTCATTAGATTTATGTTTAACTCCATATTCAACTAATAGCAAAAAATATTCATCAACGGATAAAAAATATGAATCCAAATTTACTCTCCAAGTTGCAAATTTACCTTCATGAAGTAATGAAATACCTTGTTGATCCATTTCGTAAAATTTGCAAAAATTATGCCAAATTCTCCAAGATCCACTCTCCAACGATCATGTTTCAATTGAGATCCCTACTCTGATACCAATTGTTGGAAACTACATCACTATTGAGGGTAGGTAGTAGGTGAATCAATAGTGAAATCACTTATATATTTTTCTCCAAATTATATTCCTTAATCATTACATAAACTAAAACACAAAGGCGAGATCGAGAGCATCAAATATAAGCATGAAACTATAAAAGAAATCAACACAATGAACACAAGTATGTCTGGTGGAAAACCCTTCTCTGGGAAAAAAACCACTTTGTTGTTATTGTGTTGCTCAAATATTATATTAGTCAAGAAAATTATTTACATAGAGATATACATGGCTACTCTCAAATGGAGACTCTTTCTCATGTAGATCCACGTCCTACCATATGCTGAAGGCCACCACAATCAAAGATCCTCGCTCGGTTACTCCTGAACTATCAATCGACTCTACAGTCTACGATCTATTGGAAGCCAAGACGACCAATGAGCCTCACCCAGTTTCTTCTGAACTATCCAACCATCATTGGATTAAGAAAATATGCTCACTTATATTGATTTAGTCAGAGTTCTCCAACTCCTCTCCTCTATGTGGTTCTCATTTCAAGATGTTTTAGACTAGAACCGAGAACTGATCAACATGAACTACCACACAAAAAAATATATTAAAAACACACAATCAAAACCACAGAAAACTACAACACATATTGCATCACAATTTCACCACACACTGCATAAAATAATCTAATCAATACATCAGCTAAAACCCTCTCTGAAACAAATAAAATACTAACAACTGAATGATTCACACAAACA
>JAXQQM020090565.1:0-36505 GCA_034641835.2 Pinus albicaulis
TCTCTCTCCCTCCAGTTGATCCGTAATTCTGCCATACCTGAACAAAACCATCATATTTATTAGTATACAGATAGGAAAGACTATTTCTCTTCAAAAAACCCTAGTACTCAACCAAAAAATAACACAGAAGCACCTCTCCCTGACAGGTCGCACTTTTCAGGCCTAAATCTGGGACAGCTCGCACTTTTCTAACCAAAACCTGCTACCCAGGTCGCACTTTTTTCCCCAAAAAGTGCGACCCGGCCGTGAAGAGGAGTAGAGAGTTGTTACTGAGCCTTAGGGACCTAATCTGGACTTTTTATCCACTGAAAAGAAAGAGTAGGGTTAGGCCTCTTACCTGCAACTGACGGATCTCAATTCCAACAGTCAGTTTGTCTGCTACAATCGTCGCAAGATTTAGGGCCTTCTCTCCTCTCTACATTCACCATAGCTCCACATGCAAATGAATGATTTTGGAGGGAAAATGCCTTATTAAAAGAGAAACCCTATTTTTTCTTTCGCACAATCCAACCGTAGCTCAAAATTTGCAAACCCAAATGCACCATTGAGGAAACTCTCTTGAGCCCTCAAATGAGTATCTGTTAGTTTTTAGTGATTTGATACTTCATTGTGACACCTTTTTCCCATGAAGCGCCACTTCACCCTTCATCAAAATAAAATTTCTTCCCTTGCAACACTCGTATTGGGGGCACCATGTTGCCTCCATACTTGTCCATGCTCGTGTTGACTTTCGTCGTGAGTTACCATCTTGTACTCATGCCTTTATGGTCCCCGCTCGGACCATTTTCTTCATGTGGCAGCATCTATTGAGTCACCTCTTTAGGAGAATTCAAGTTGAGTCATCATTGCTTTCATGGAGTCTATCCCGAGTCCCTTCACACCCCTTTCTATCATTGCTTTCATGGAGTCTATCCCGAGTCCACTCGGGTCATATCTCGGATCAGGCAAAGGGACTCCTTATTTCCCTTTGACTTGATTGTTTCTCAGGACTATCTCTTTTCAGCATGATCAAGATCCATATACTCGATGGTCTAGTGATGTAGCAACTGACATCGGTGATTCCCGGGTGTGTGTGAGATGTCTTAGCCCTCATGAGGGGGTGGCCATATAGGTAGCTCCCCACACACTCGGATGACCTCTTCATTACAGCCTTCGATGCAGCTCCATACATTTGATGATGTTGGGCTCAGCCACTTGCAGCGCCTTTTTTTTTGCATGTATCAGTCAGATTTTCAGAGCCTTTTCCTATTTCAGGGGCATCTGGGTTGCATTTATATCTCATGTACTCAGATATCATTGTACAAGTCCTGGCTGTTATCCCAGGGACAATATGTATGTGGTATTCATTATCGTGTTGTTTATCTGGCTCATGTTGCACAAACATTATGTCAAAGTTCCCCGTGGTTTTGAGTGTCATTGTTTGTACTAGTTGCCCCCTGCGCAGGCGTTCCCCCCCCGCCACCCAGTGTGTGACCACCATCAAAAATACTTGTCACACCTGCAAGTCGCCTCCCCGTGGTCTAGTTCTTTTTTCAATATTTTGGTCTACCTTACATTCCTCTATCTTTGACTTCTGGTGTTCAGTGATTGAGTTCTTACAACATACTTCGGTCATACGATTAGCTCCTAAAGCTTCGTACGTTGGGGGGAAATTTTGTTACACTATTTTTTTGGTCATCTAACTGTATTCCAAGTACATCATGTAAGACCAATTTTACTCCAAGTAAAATTACTTTCACTATGAAAATAACTTAGTAAATCACCTTTATTAAGTTGTTTATGGTCTAAACAGGAAACCCCATAAGGAAATATTAAATAAATATACATTTATTTGATTTTCCTCAAGAAATAATTAGTTAAACAATAGTTTAATTAATATTTCTGGTTATATTTAACCCAAAAACAAGGAAATTAATTAGATAAATCATTATTTATCTTATTATTTTCTAAGAATAATTGTTTAAATCTTATTTAAATAATATTCTTTGTTAAATATGACTAATTCACCCTTAAATAATTAAATAAATCATTATTTATTTGATTATTACTTAACCATATCCTTAAAATGATAAATAAATCATTTATTTATTTATTATTACTTAATCACATCCTTAAAATGATAAATAAATCATTTATTTATTTATTATTTACAAATAAGGGGATTTGACTCAAGTCAAATTCCTTTTCCCTCCAACAAATATAGTAAAATATTCCATAAAATTTGGATCTAGATTTGGTTAATAATATTTTAATTATGCACCAATCTCTAGACTAACTCAATATTTTGTTATAAATAGAAGGGTTTTCCCATTCATTTGTCACCTTTTGTTGCCTAAAGATCACTCCGGATCTCAACTCTTGGTCTGGCTATTGATCCACAATCATAGCCATATTTTTCCATTTTTGTCTGGGTTTTCTACACCATCAAGAGAGAGGAATTCTAAATCTGAAGTGCTGAGGACTTACAAGAACCCATCCCATTGAGGAGAACAGGGAACACCCTCTTGTGTTTTCCTCCCATGTGCCATTAATAAAAATTTCATTGGATATATTCTTGTCTTGTTTATTGGATCTATGGAGTAAATCTTATTTTTCTACTGTTTAATGTCTTCTAATGCATAGATCTAGATTTTTGCAGCATTTATCTTGATCATCTAACTGCAGATCTAAAGATATTAGCAGTCATTTATGTTGTTAGAGCTATTTTTTATGTGCAGCTAAAGTGGTATTTTTTCGTACACCTCGAATCAAGATTCATACTAACAAATTATGTAATTGAAAAATTGTGGAAGAGTCTATTTTGGAAAATTAGTAATAATCTATACATAGAGGAACATTCAGGTATATATCGGCAACTTCTTATTTTTCACTCTATCATGATATCTTTAGCAACAACAATATAATTCATTAAAAAAACAGTCCCTTTGAACACAAATTTAATTTTAGAAAACATAGGAGTTGTCATTAATGATGAATTGTTGTTTACTTCATATATTGGTAGAGAAAATTTATCAACAATATTTACAATGATCCTAGAGATTCTCCTTATCTGGCATTTAATTATCTCTCTCTTTTTTATTTATTTTATTCAAAGGAAAAGAACACTAATGAAGTCATTTATAATGAAGAAGTAAAGACTCAAAATGTTGAGCCTCTTTTCTCTTTAGAAATGGTTTTGTATCACTCCCATTTTTCCAATTCCTTAAGAAAATCTATTTTTGAAGGTCAAAAGAACCCTAATCAAATAATTTTGATCTATTCTCATTCTAAAATTCATCCTAATGATTTCATTATTCATGAATCCATTCCAATTTATGATTCATATGAACATGAAACAACCTTTTTAAATCATAAACATGAGATTCTCTCATCTCTGCAAGCGAATGCGAACGATGATATTGACTTCATAATTTCTATTGACACTTGTGGAAAGGAAATATTTGCAAATGAATCACAGCTTTGTTGTACCATTATTTGTAACATGAATGTAAATTATAATTTTCTTTATTTTATTTTCCCCAATTCGAGTTTTTTTCCTTTCAAATTGAATTTCTAAATTTCCGAGCATATTCTACTGGGACTTTGAGCATTCAAACTCTATACACACATCAAATGCATTAATAAGATTGTATAAAAATAAATTCCATAATTTCAAGGATGAACATCAGCTACTTCTTATATTTAAATTTTATTTATTAATGTTTTGCGAGTTCATGTATTATTTTCAAATGATTTTATCACAAATTATAACACTTGAGAGTGCATCACTACATTTTGGTCAGCAATGGAACGATTCTAGGAATATTCTAAATGTTCATCCATACTTTATTGATTCATTTGGAAAGTATCTAGAAGTTTCTGTTCTCAAGAAAAATTTTGACCTTTCCAATTTTCACCAAGCTTCAATATTTGAAAATATATCATTCAAGCCTAAACACATACGTCCTATTCCTTTAAACTTTTCACAATCATTCACTGAAATACACGCTGCTTTTTATGATCATGTAGGCATATGGTTGGAATAATTTTAAGGTATGAATTTTCTAATTAGATTTGTTTTTCCAAATTTTGATGTAAATAGTTGGTTGAGTTTTCCTTTTAATAATTTAGCTGCAGTTTTTTTTTCTTATCTTTTATGTTTTCATTAGTGTATAGATAAAACTCGTAGAGTGGCTTCACTAGAAGTATGAGTATACTTAGTCATATAATTTCTTAGTCATTTGCATTGGGAATAGAATTAGTTCAACTATATTTCTCTTTCATGTTCTTATTTATTTCAATATTGCTGATTTTTAATAAACGTGTAATGAAGCCCAAACATTTACCTCAATACTCACTTCACTTTTGGTAAAGAGTGGTTTAGAGCATATTTACTATCTAAGAGTTGTAGATCATATTCATGCTTATGGCGCACTTGTCTATCTCCCTTCATTATAGCTAGGCACCTTTGAAATAATGTTTTCTCAAGGGGTGCTAAGTGATTTACTTTACCTCTCTTGATCTTCCACCACTCTTGTCTGTCAATATGAAGTGGATATAAATTAATAGCTCATTACTTAGTAGTTTATTTAAATTGAATAAGTATATGATTTTGAACATATGAAAAATCAGAGATAATACATGGGAGAATTTTGAGATCTATAAGGTAAATCTATCATAAGACTCTTCTAGGTATGCATACGCATGTTCATCTTCATTTTCTATTACTTTCTCTTTTCATTAGTTTTTTTTTTTTTAACTTATTTTATTAGGTATTCATTATCTTGATTTGGAGACTTTATTTTTAAAGGAAAATGCACTTAAATTTATAATAAAGTGAGCAGTTAGTGTTTCCCAATCTGCATCATGTTCAGGGAAGTATTTGATTTTTCATCAGAATCTCAGTATTTTATATGGTTGCTTCTATTCATAATTCATTGCTTCAAAAATTCACGAGATCAACCAATAATCATTAATGCAATTGAAATAGAATGTTAGACTCTTTATTTTTCATATTTGTTACAAGAAAAGGAAAATTTCAAAATATTGTAGGACATACTATTTTCCATGATACCACCTTTTCCTGTTCTAAATATCACAGTTTTAAGTTGGGTTATTCCTTTTCACTACACTCAGTTATAATACATCCCCTTCAGTCACATTTCCTTTTTCTGAGATGATTCCGAAGTCTCTTACAAATCTCAGAATCTCGAACTTGTGCTTCTCATCTCATTTTTAAAAATAATTCTTCCAAGATTATTTTCCTTGAGACTTCATACTTTATGGCTTATCGGACTCTTGGGTTCATATTATATCGAAAGTATTTTAGAATATGCTCTAAAATTTATTATCCAGGAATTGAATACCTCATAACCTTGCAAACACATTTTATCAGAATCATTTTTAAATACATTCTGAGATTTCTAGCCCGCGATCCACCCTGCCTTTTACTCGATTGTCATTCCCACTATGCTTAATTAGGAAAATGATCCCCACTTTATTGTCTTCGCTTGGATCTCATGATCTCTAAGTCTCGTATAATGATTTTATTTAAAAAATGGTTTCTAATACATTTCCCTCACTCATATCCCAGACTCCTTTTCTCGAAATTTTATTTTACATATAATACATAAATTCTCTTCCAATATTTTCATTTACCTCTATAATCAGCCTCTTAATTTATAAAAATAGTGAGATATCATAGTAATGTAATGTTATTTTCCTTTTGTAAATTCACCCATTATTTGACAATCTTACCCATCACTATGTTCACACGGATTCCTCTTTGATTATCTTTGTATCTTCAGGTTGACTTTCATGTTACTCAGGTATTCGAGAACTTGGATGCATCTTAAATTACAATTTCATCAAACCCCAAGCATTCATTTCTCAAGATGACTTTGTGACTTTTTGTATATCTATTCATCATGGTGTGTGCAAATGGATCTTATCATTGTGTCTTCATTGGACATATATCCTCACATGTATAGTTGGGCATATTTTACTCTTCCTAGAAATCTCCTGGTTAATGAGAAGTCCATCATTTTTGGCTTTCTTACATTCTATTATTTATCTTAATATTTGGTGTTAATATCATCATCCCAATCATTTTTTTTTCCTGAATCCTAGTTTCCTTTTCAAGTCACTTTTGACCAGACACTATGATAATGCAACTAGCTGGTAAGAAAATTTTGAACACGTGAAGGTAATTTGATCATATCAATTTATGTTTAAATTCTCTAGTGGTCCTCTTACTTTTGATATATCACTCCACTCTTATCAAAAAAAAATTCAAGCCCCCCCTGATATCAACATAAGCTCTATGTACGTTGGGTCTTGTTCATGATTTTTGAAATTATATATAAAATTTGGGTTAGATATGAAATATAAAAAACAAAGAGAACAATTGTTGTAGCAATTCATAAAGAAACACATCTTCATTTTCTTTTCCTATGGATTTTTTTTCACTTTCGATTACTTGAACATGAGTCATTATTTATCCTAGCTTTACTGCTCACTTTAATTTAGATTTAATAAGTAATGATTTTAGGCAAATGAAAAGTTCATAAAATACCACTTCTTCATAATTTAAATTCCAATTAAAATAAGAGGTTACCATTTGTTGGAGAAAATTGATATCTCTCATGTAGGATTTTAATGAAATTATTCAATTACAAGTTCAATATTCCCACTTTAATCCTTTTCCATTTCTTTACATTTTTGTTCCATTTTTCTTTCATCGATATAAACCTCTATTTTGCATGTCTTTAAGAATTGTTTCACACCCATACCAGCTCAGATTTGGCAATCATTCTCCTTGTTGTTTTCTTTTGAGTTATTGGACAACCAATAACTATCCCTATCAAGTCAGATAAATTGGGGAGTCTTTTAACCTTCAATTTGTTTCTTAATGATCCTTTTCTCAATAAATTGTTAAGATACTTTTATGCGGGACTTGCTTTGAAACAAGAAAGTTTCCAAAGGAAAGAAACTTCAATTTTGTCTTCATTTTACTTCATGACTATTATTAACCTTATGGTTGAGAGCCTAATTGATTATAACTCTGCAAGATAGAATTTACTAAAATATCAATATAAGACAAATACTCATGGTTTTCTTATTTTACTCTTTGTTGAGACATTTTTATAGCTCTTATTATTCAAGTTAATTTGGTATTTTCTTCCATTTTTCTTTTCTTTATTTTACGTTTTAGAGTTTTTTGATTTATTTAGCCTCAACTTAGATTCCTTTTTACTTCTTTTTTTTGGTTATGGATTGGTTTTTTTTATACTACCAAAAATTATTTGGAAGGATTTTTTACCACCCAACATTGGTAGGCAGACATGTGAAAGAATAAGACGCATCCCTCCTAAGTCATATAGTTCACCTTTTCAAGTAAAGAAATGAACTTGATTTTAACTCAATGGATCTCTCCCATCCATCCACTTCAATGAAATGCCTATGAATGAATAATTGCAGGGAACTACATGGAGTCAACATTATGGAAACATTTTATGAATTTTCTTAAGTCTCTTTTACCATCCCACCTCCTTCACTCAGGTACATCATAAACATAGATCACAAATGTGCTTATCAAAAGGGTGATCAAAAGGGGAACCATGGGAAATACAAGAAAACCCGTCAGGGCTATGCATGCTCACTGGAAGCGTGGACGTGATTGTATGACATGAAGGACAATGTGATAGAAGATTCATATCGACGGATATATGCTTTGTCTAAAATCTCCTACCTATACCTTCCTCTATTTCTCATCGAGGCAACCTTAAAACAAAATATTCCCCAAAATTCAGATTCATAATGTTAGACTCAGTCTGCTTTGAGTACTAATCCTTTTTAATCTATATTGCTTTATTCATTAATGTGGAATCCATGTGAAATTTTTTATTGGTAAACAACTTAATAGAATTCCTTACTTTTAACCTTTGCGTAAACTAAATTTCATCATATTTTAACCAGAGATAATTGGTTCTTTCCCATGTGTCAGAACTGTTGTGGTGAAATAACAACACCCTCATTTCTAACTTATTATTTCATAATAATAATGGGGACCGTTTTCCTAAATTTTGGCTAAATCGCCTTTTAATATTTTTCATTTGGTTAAGTGTCCAACAATTTCACGATATTTTTATTTTCTTTGGATATCTACTCTGATTGCTTCATTTTGTTCGATTTTTTTGCTATATTTTCATCGTCTCTCGTTTCATCTCATTTGGATGCACGGTTTGGAAATAGTACTTATTCGAAGTTCAATAGTTTTGACCGTTAGGGCCAAAAAGTGTAAAAATATATATTATTTTATTTTTAATGAATTAAGTATTTATTATCTGTAAATATGATTTTTAATTAATTTTGAATAATTAATTCATTTTTTATTACAGTGCTACAAAATCACCGCAACCAAATTGGAGAACAATTAAAATTATCTGTTTTCGGGATCTCCAAATACTATTCCGAATATCAATTTTAAAAAATGAAGAGGATTTCAAATCCCAAAATTACAAGTGGTTGTAGGTTTTTTTAATGTGAGGACTTTTAGTATCAAGTGGTTGTAGTTTTTTTTTAATGTCGATACTTTTAGTATCGACTGGTTGTAGTTTATACATAGAAGGGAGGAACCCACTCTATGTGGCCCTCCTCTCCTCCTTCACACCATAATATGGCCCATGGCATTGGAGCAAATAGTTGCTAGTCCTATGACACATTTTACTAGGTTGTTTTGTAATATTTAATTAAATTGTTTTAATTTAAGTTCTTAAATTTTTTATTATTTTATTAATTTAATTTTTATAATTTTAATTGTAATATAATATTTAATTCAATAATTTAATTTTTAATTAATCTATATTTAAATTAATTTGTAATTAATTTCTATATAATTAGTTAATTTTATAACTCTAATTATATTAATGTTAATTAATGAAATAATTGTAATTAATCAGGTTTTTAGTTAATTATTAATTATATATTAAATTATCTAGGACTAGATTTTTTAATTAAAATTTTCTAATTTTGACGCACGCAAACATTTTTCCAGAATTCTGATAATTTTGGCACTTCAACTTCGGAGAAGAATATCTCAAGATTTACCTAGCCAAATCAAGCTCGTAATAATTCATTGGAAATCTAAGACTGAAGAAAATAATATGAAAAAGATAATTTTAGCATATTCGATCATTTAATGACCCAAAAATTCATAAGAATATAAAGTGGTGAATTTTCAAAAACAATTAGTTTCTCCAAATTTTGATTTGGAAAAATTCTTTGGGTTTGGAAAAATATATTTGAAGCAATCATATCATGATTTTTTATTGTATTTTAATATAACAAATTGTTGAGAAGTGCTCTGATTTCTATTCTGTAAACCAAATTTGTTTTAATTTCTAAATTTTCTGTAGTTTTTGGTATGCGAGAAGTTGTGGAGATGAGGAAAATGGTACTTGGAGAAATGGAATTGCATGAGAAAGGGAGAAATAATAATTTTTGCCAATTAAAGTTTGTTGGAGCAAATTTATTCCCCAACAACTATCTCATTTTAATTTCCTTTTGTGATTATAAATATGGATTTTGTAGAATTGACAAGGGGTTCCTCTTCTCTGAAACTAGAGGCTCTAAAATAACTATTGTATTAAGATATTATAGTTGTACGTGAGAGGAAATATCAGATCTCGGTTAATGGGATTTTTGTTTCAAATCTAGACTTTGTATTGGGAGTAGAATTTGCACTATTGTAGCTCTTTGATTTAGTGGTAGAGTTTATGTTTTGTGATAGACTGTTGGAGATCGGTCCAAGGAACAAAGAAAGAGACTAAGTTTCATTAGTTTGTAATTTGATTACTTTTATTTAATTAAAAATCTCATTAATGTAATGGTGGATATATGTAAATTTTTTTCATATTGTGCATTCATGTTTGATTGAGGACAAGTTTCTTTTTTATTAGCTATCTAATTCATAGTCACATACATATGTTATTAATTTATCTTTTCTCAAGAATTTAAATAGGATTGCTAAGTAACTATTTACTGGGAAATATGTCATCAAAAGATGATTTAATTACTATTGAAAATATGTGAACTTTTTTATTTATTTTGATAGTTAATTTTTTAATTCATTCCAATTAATTAATTGATTCATTTTTAATTCTAATTCTAAATAATGAAAACAAAAACCTAAAACATTATATAAATGATGAAATAAAACAAGTACATATCACTCTCCATTGGCATCACCCTTATTATCTTCCTCGATTGACATGATTAAATTTTTGTTCTAAAAAATATGTTTTGATCTAGGGTTGTGTCTTAATACGAGATACCAATCCCTTCAGCAGCGTCTATCATCTCTATAACAAAATAAATGGCTCACAAAAATTCTAGGATATGATTATGAGATAATTTACAAGAATTGGTATGACAATGTAGTGGTTGATCCCTTGTCACATCAATTTGAGGATTCCTTATCTACCCTTACTAGATGGGATTGAATAATCCTGACACGAATGGTTCTCTACGATGGGATTGAATATTCCTTATCTACCCTCTCTTTCCCATCTCATTAATTTATTACGAGAATATATATCTTATGAGGTTTTTACTCCCTTGATTTTAGAGTAGATATGCATTTAGTTTTAATTATTGCATTCTAGAAGTCCCCTCACAGAAGGGCTGACCTTAGTTGTGGCTTGGCTGAGCCAGAAAGTTAGGTTAGGGATTGAATTCCTTGCATGTGCACAACAAGAGAGAATATATTATTTCTCTCTTTCTATTGGAAAGTAATTTACATATTATAATATAGAAGAAAGAGAGAAAGAGTAATTGGACCCAATTAAACGAGTTAGATCCATTACATAAATGGATAGGAGTCTTATTTATGACTCTAACTAGGTGGTCTCTCTCACATGTTGATGAGGTCATTTTGGACCATCAAAACTTTGGCATGGAATAATTAGAGTATTTGGGACACACTATGGGCGATGAAGGAGTGAGGGTTGACCCGAAAAAGATTCAGGCACTGTAATATTGTCCCCAACAAAAAACCTTTAAGAGTTTGAGGGGTTTCTTAGGTCTCATGGGATACTGTCACAAATTTGTCCACAATTATGGATGTGTTGTCTGGCCCCTCGGCATTATTCTCAAGAAAATTCCATTTCTTTAGAATAATGCATCTCAGGAGGCCTTCTTGGCTCTCAAATATTCCATGTTCTCCACTCTAGTATTGGTCATACAATACTTTACAAAAACTTTTATGATTTAATGTGATTCTTGAGCTACGAGAATTAGTGCAGTATTAACGAAGGAAGGTCAACAATTGGATATCACAAGTCAACAAATTAGTGGCAAGCAATTGGGTCAATCTACATATGATAAATACATAGTGGTTATCTTTGATACAGTAGACACGTGGTGCCATACTTATTGGGGCATCATTTCCAAATATCCACTGACAATCATAGCCTAAACTTTTTCCTTCAACAACGTCTATCGTCGCTATAACAAAATAAATGGCTCACAAAAATGCTAGGATATGATTATGAGATAATTTAGAGGAATGGGCATGACAATGTAGTGGTCGATGCCTTGTCACATCAATTTGAGGATTCCTTATCTACCCTTACCAGATGGGATTGAATAATCCTGACATGAATGGTTCTCCCACCCCTCTCTTTCCCATTTCATTAATATATTATGAGCATATACTAATTCTTTAGAGGACTACTCTTAGAAGGATGAAGTTCTTCGGCATAAGGATCGAGTAGTACTATCCCCAACCTCCATCCTAAAAACCCAAATATTGAGAGAGTTGCAGTACATTTAGGATTTCAAAATACTTTTGCATGAGCACACTACTCTTTCTTTGGGACTGAAATGAAGACAAAAATTATTAATGTTGTAGCTAAATGTGATGTATGTCAGTGCAATAAAGGGGAAACCATCAATATACCATGAAACTTACAACCCTTGCGACTCCCTGCTTCTGTCTGGACAGATGTATGCATGGATTTCATTACAGGTCTCCAAAATTCAAGAAACAAATTAGTGATCATGGTGGTTGTTGAGATACTTTCCAAATATTCTCATTTTTGTGCTCTAACATACCCATTTACCCCAACATTGGTGGCTCAATTTTTCATGGGAAAAATCTTGAAACTGCATTGCATGCCAACATCCATTGGTTTTGATTGAGACCTCACTTTCACCAGAAAAATTTGGTAAAACATCCCCAAACTACGCCTTATCATCCCCAAATTGATGGTAAAATAGAAGTTGTGAACAAATGTTTGGAGACATATCTGGCGTGCTTCACTTCAGATAAGTATCATCAATAGGTACATTGGTTCCTTTAGCTAAATCATAAAATAATACCAACTATCATGAAGCCACTAAGGTGATGCCATATGAGGTAGTGTATGGAAAACTCCCACCTTTACCATCTTCTTATATTCCCGGGTCTTCCAAAGTATAGGTAGTTGATGAACTCCTGGAAAACCATGCTACCATGATCGCTCAACTCAAACATAATCTACATTAAGCTCATAATAGAATGAAGAAACATGCTGACCAACACCATTCAGATAAGTCCTTTCACATAGGTGACTAGGTATTCTTGTGACTCCAACCTTATAATAAAAACTCTCTCAAAGCGAAGGATACCATGAAATAGCACCAAAAATATATGGGCCTTATCAGGTACTTCAGCAAATTGGAGCAATCACTTACAAACTGGATCTACTGAATACTTCAAAAATCCACCCAATATTCCATGTATCCTACCTCAAGAAATTTGTGGGAAACATTTTTTGATCTCAAAAAAGTGTGCTAGAATTGGATGAGGAAGTTTCACTTTGGCTTAGCCCTGAACATTTCCTTGCTACTCGTGAAAGACATCTTCGTGGTTGCACGATCAAGGAAGGCATCATCAAGTGGAAAAACACCTCTCCAAAAGATGTGGCATGGGAACCAACCACTATTATTCAACATGTTTTCTTCCCTTCAGCCTTGAGGACAAGACTTATTTTTATGGGGGATGGCATGTTAAGGTTAAACCCTAAAACCTTTATTTATGTAATAAGCTCGAGGGGCCTAATCAGAGTCATAGTTATTTATTTAAGTCAAATTCTCGTAAGTGGTTATCCGCATTAATAATAATTGTAAGTGGTTGACCTAATTTATGGAAAAGAGACCACAATTAGTTATCAACAGGCCATAGTTAATAAAGAAATTGGTTAACCCAAAGTGTGAAAGGGACCACTAGTAGTTAGAGTTTTGGATGTCATAAAGCTATAAATAGTCTTAGATATCTATGGAAGAATCATATAGTTTACTTTTAATTGATCTATGATCTATTGGAGGTTTCCCCCTCGCAGAGGGAACTTAACACTATATTATGATTCTAAATAATAACATATATTTTGCAGCTTGTCTCAATTCATGTGATATTTATGTGTTCACCTATATTGTTTCGTATTTCTATAATTTTGGTTTTCTCATAGGTCAAGTTCATAGCAAAATGTTTCTCGCCACTTGCACCTAAAAAAACCACATTGGAATAAATATAAATCCACTTGAATGATCTCTTGTACCTTTCCAACGTAACCTAATGTCCCACACATTAGGTTTTTATTGTGGTGGCTAGCAACACTAGATTGTTGAAACTCGACTTCCACTCCACAGTCTTCTGTCATACATCCATAATTGACATACTCTGTGTGAAAATGATGTCCATATGCCCACATAAATGGGAACAAATTCACCTATAAAAAGTGAAAAAATCACAGTTTCATGTTTCTAATAACCGGAACATAATAAGGGTTCCTGGAGAGGGAGGATGTTTTTTTCCTCGACGAACAAGTCGAAATGAAGTACTCATGGGGATTAGGAGTTGAAACAGAAAACAAAGTTGAATTTTTAGCTATGTGGAAAGGCTTGGATATAGCTCTATCCCTTGGATAAAAAACATCAAAGTGATCGGTGACTCCTTATTAGCCTTAAGGTTGTTCTCTCCCTCTGATGAAAATTCAAAGGAAAAAAAAAATCGACTCTTGTTTTAATAATTGAATTCTGATTAAAAAAAATTGATAAGTATGAACTGTTTAATATTTTTTTCACCTTAATTCCATGGAAAATGGTTTGGTAAATTGTAGGGTTCTCTTTGGTGCTAGTGAATGGTTTCACCCCTATCGCATAAGAATATGTCGGAAAAAGAAGTTAATATCGCCCTTGATCATCCAGAGGGTTGGAATATGTGTGAACATGTGGAAAGGTAGTTGGAAAAATTGTGGAAAGGATGTTTGGTATTAATGCATGGCGTTCATCTGTATCCTAAGGACATCTTCTTAGCTTTCTCACGTAAGGTTTGGTTTATTTTCATATAGGTAGTACTTCTTCCATCCTTTCATCAAGGAATTGGTCCAATCAATGTTAGAGGCAATTTAATGGTGAAGTTTTGTCCAATATATAGAAATTCAGGGAATTTGCTGCAGGAGTGGTTCAATAGATCCAACTGTAATATTCCAAAATTATCTTTCAACTAATTGGAATATTAATGTTTTGTTTTTTCACTTAGATAGTTGAATAAGTGGGTAGGGTGATCCATAAATCTTTTTATAAGGAATAAAACCACTTCTCATGTGAATGTGGATCATATTTTTAGTTGAATAAAGCACCCTTATGTGTGAAGGGCTAGAGCATGTGGACTCGGTCAAAGTTGACCCGATGAACAACGCTGTTGTGGAGATAATGGAGGATTAATGGAGGACATCACAGTCATTTAGGATAAGTGTATGCATGAGAGTAGCTCCTTTAATGAGTGGGGCCCAGGGTGGTGAAGATCACCAAGAATAAAAGGAAGAGGATGGCAGTATTAGAAGACATGGATTGGTATTATTGACTTTGATATTTTTAGATCTGGATTTGTCATGTGACATATCTATGCATGCCTTTTCTGTTTAGTAGGGTATGCCGCGCTATTTAGTACAAGGGTGTTCCTGAGTGGGAATCCCACACTCATCCTCGGGGGACTTTTAGTGCCTACTCAGAAGAGATTATTGTGAGCTTCATATCCACATTCTGGCATTAGGCCAAGCTTCAGTCTTCAACTACAAGGCAATTTCTTTTCGGATTTGTGTTGTGTTGCAAGGTAGAAGCAGTGGAGGGTTTGTAGGGCCATTTTTTCAGCTTTTTTTCAGTGGAGGAAGCATTCCTTACATTTAAAGGCTATAAAGGAAGGTCCTTTAGCATTATTTCATATTTTGGCACCACACCAACTATTCCCAACTCCTACAGTGCAGTTTCCCTCAAGGACTGCATTATTTTATTGAGTATTTGCAGTGGATGTTTCAGTGCTTCAATTGGAGGGTTAGATATTCAGTGTTGGGATCAACCTTTTAGCCACCTTCTTCCACTTATTTAGTTGTAGCTACTATTTAGCCCTAGGGCTACATTCTGACATTTTTCATTTTGGTGTATTTTCGGAAACCCTTTCTGGGTTGTCTTGGAAAGGTGCTTGGGATCCTAGATCTCTATCGCCGAATTTTTTTGAGCTATATAATAGCATATCCATGTATTGAAATTCTCCAACATCATTTATATCCACTAAAACTATGTTGTCTTAGCCTCTGGCACTATTGTATACCAGTTGTTCTTCTATTTTCATGTACTTGGTCTATTGAGGCTTTTTTTTCCTAGCTTGAGTGCCTTTTCCCTCAAGATATTATACACATTTTGCTATTATAATATTAATATGATGGATTTATAATATACTTACATTTTGTGTGTTTCTTTATCACTGCTTTTTCTAGTGTTTTGTTCTATATTCCCATCTTTTCCATTTTGGGATATTACAGTGGTATCAGAGCATAATCTTGGCTCAACCTGTGTACTTCAACTATTATGTCATCTAAATAGGATTCTCATATAAAGGATAAGATTTGCAGAAGAGATGGAGGCAAGACTCCATTATCACGAGGAAAGGAGTTCTAAAAACTTGTTCTCCAAACTATGAAGGGTATAAATAGAGACATCAAATAGATGAGGTTGGAGAGACATAGAGACTCTCCAAGAGGGCTTGTACATGAAGAGAGCTCCAGTTTTTCACATTATGGGTGTGAGAATTCAGCTACACCATCAGATCTACAAAGTGGTACCATGCCTACATTCTTAGCAAGAGAAGAAGAGGAGAGGGATACACAAAAGGAGGAGACTCTTGGTGACTATCTCCAAGAATATGAATCTCAGTTTAGAAGATTCAAGGAGCATCTAAACTTCCAAGGGTTTTGTAAAATCAAAGAAAATAGAAGACCCAGTGACCACAATAGAAGAAGGGGGTGCATGCAACACAATTTGGGTAGATTCTTTCTACCTACTTTTGATGGGCACCCCAGAGCATAGCCAAGGCTTGGGTAAAGAAGCTAGACACACATTTTCAACTACATCAAGTTTTAGAAGAGGAGGCCATTAGAGTAGCAGTGTTGCACCTCGAAGGTAAGGCTTATAGGTGGTTTTAAGGAATCTTCTTCATTAAATCATGAAAATATATATACTTACGAAAATTTCACTAGGATATTAGTGAAATATTTTATCAAAGACATTTTGAAACTCCCTTGGGTAAGCTAGACAAACCCAAGAAATGATCCATGAAACCAACTCCATTTCAGAATATTGTTGAGGGGGTTAAATATTTTCAAAATTCTTTGACAAGGGAAAAAGCTTCACTTCAGCAAGAACTTTCTTCTAAAGAAGAAGACATGAGGATTCCTCAAGAGGGGATCAAGCCAAAGGATATCTTAATGATGATGTATTCTCCAATGATGAGGAGAAGGAAGAGGAAGAGTTGGAAAGAGCCTCCAACGCTGTAACAACTGGAGGAGATCCACCACCATTTGGAGATGATGAAACTGCTTCAAATAGAGGAGATCTTGTATCATTACAAGAAGTTCCAAAGGATCTCACACCTCAAGATCATGAGAAGCATGTGTCAGTATTGATGAGCAGTGAGACTAAGCAGCGGAAGAAGTATGTTCCATCATTGACCACAATTTTGAGGACATACACCATGATAGATCACTTCTTTGTGATTAAGACTCTTGATACCAATATGACATTGGGTGTGCATGGGTTGATTGTATTGGAGAAGAATACCTTAGACTATGATATTTTGCAGAAGTTTGAAGAAGATGAGAAGGATTGTCGGCGTCAAGTGATTGGGAATATACACCCATCCTTTTCAGGAGGTTTATGCACAGAAGCAGGAGGATGATTTGTGTAGTAAGGGAAGGGACAAATCAGTCCACTCACATATAAAACCTCCACTAGGCCTTGATTTTACATTACATGGAGGCATTCCACTAGGGAGACCTCCTGATTGGAAGATGATCAAAGAGTTCTCTCAACATGGTGCATCATTGATAGACTTCACTAAGGAAGGAGCCTTGGGAGGAGCTAGCATAGCGTAGAGAACCTTTGAGGGGTTAAAAGGAGAGATGAGCAATTTTTTGATATGGACATTGCCATCTCCCACTCAGCTATTTGCGCTGAAAGATGATGATTCAAAAATCTGTGATGGCACAAGCATGGTTTCAAAGGGCTACTCCATAGCCTTGGAGTAGAAAATGACACTTCCACACATGAGGAAGATTTCTAAATATGGCAAGAGGTTATTGACACGCTTTCATGCATTGGCCAAACTATGGAAGTTTTGGATGGGCAATACCTTCCAAGAGGAGGTTCAGCTCCATGTACTTCAATCTTGTCTTGGGCAAGATCAGTTGAAAAGGAGGTTGAAAAAGTGGGGAAGAAATACTCCAACATGTGGCCTTGGCATTGAGCATGTCAAAGAGGAGAGCTATGATGTGACATGTGCTTCATTTCAAATTTCAACAACATTGTCATTATTGAGGAGTATAGATCCATATTGGGAGTCCCAATTATTGGTGGAGTATTCCAAGAACCTCTTCACATGTAAGGTTCTTGATGGTAAAAGGATACATGGAAGATATAAAGTGGTTGATGGAGTTATTTATTTCCATGATCAGATCTACTTTACTAGAGACTCCAAGCTCAAGGAGGAGATTTTACATGCAACATATGAGGCACTCTTTTCCCTGCATGTAGATTTCATTAAGACTTATCACACCATCATGGAGGGATTATATTGGGATGATCTCAAAGGACATGTGCACCAACATATCAGGAGATATGTAGCTTTTTGATGTATGAGAAGGAAAGAAACCACCTTGCAAGGTTGTTACAGCCACTTCCCCTTTTGATGGTGAGATGGGAAGGTTCATCTATGGACCTATTCCCCAACTTGCCTACAATATATGGTAAGGATTGTGTCTTGATGATTCTTGATCAACTAACCATGTATGATCATTCCTTTGCCATACATTTGCATCAAATTTCTCCACAAGAGAGAAAGCCTCTCTTTGGATTTCATGGTCCTTTTGGGACTACATTCAGTGATGGGAATGGCCACTTTATAGAGTGCTTTCGGCAAGAATTGTTTTTCTTGGTTCATATTCAGCCAACACCTAATGTCCTTTACTATTTTCAAGCTTTTGAGAAGCTTATGGAAGCAATAAAATGGTTGGATGGCCACTTATCATAACATGTTTGGAGACAGGAAGAAGAAGAACAACACTGATCTCACTTGTAGGACTATTTTCACCATCCAGTATGTCATATGACACTTAGTCAATTATTCTTTTGGAGCCCTTATAGTGATGACACTCTATTCACTATATGTGGGATGGATTGGGCAAGAGAGTTTCTAGGAACCAAACAGTGGGATCATGATAGTCCACGTACCTTTTGGCTTCCTGAGGACTATATTATTGCAGGAAAATGTCATCATATCCATATTTATCATAAGTTGAGAGAGAGAGACAATGTGATTTTCACAATTTAATCTCTCATTTAAAGCCATGTAGCCCCTATACATTGCAGAAGCAGGGGATTGGTGATTGTTTCTACGAGCTACCAAGGATGGCTCACTTTTCTTGGATGATAGCATGGAGATTGGAGATCCTCATTTGGATCATTTTTCAGTATCCTTGCAGTTGCTTGAGGACAAGCAACATTTTGGAGGGGAGGACTATAATATTCCAAAATTAGATTTCAACTAATTGGAATATTAAAGTTTTGTTTTGTCACTTAGATAGGTGAATAAGTGGGTAGGGATATCCATAAATCTCTTTATAAAGAATAAAACCACTTCTCATGAGAATATGGATCATCTTTTTAGTTGAATAAAGCACCCTTAGGTGTAAAAAGGGGCTAGAGCATGTGGACAGGGTCAAATTTGACCAGATCAACAACGCTTTTGTGGATATAATGGAGGATTAATGGAGGACAACGCAATCATTTAGGAGGAGTGTATACATGAGAGTATCTCCTTTAATGATTGGGGCCCAGGATGGGAAGCTCACCAAGCATAAAAGGAAGAGGATGGTAGAATTAGAAGCCATGGATTGGTATTATTGATTTTTATCTTTTTAGATATGGATTTTACATGTGACATATCTATGCATGCTTTTTCTGTTTAGCAGGGTCTACAGTGCTGTTTAGCACAAGGGTGTTCTCGGGTGGGAATCCCACACTCATCCTCGAGGGACTTCGAGTGCCTACTTAGGAGATATTATTTTTAGTTTCTTATCCACATTCTAGCATCAGGCCAAGCTTCAGTCTTCATATACAATGCAATTTTTGTTCAGAGTTGTGTTCTGTTCCAGGGTAGAAGCAGTGGAGGGTTTGTAGGGCCATTTTCTGAAATTTTTTTCAGTGGAGGAAGCATTCTTTCCATTGGAAGGTCAGCAAGGAAGGTCCTTGAGAATAATTTCATAATTTGGCACTAGGCCAACCTATTCCCACCTCCTACAGTGTAGTTTCCCTAAAGGATTGCGTTATTTTATTGAGTATTTGTAGTGGAGGTTTCAGTGCTTCAGTTGGAGGGTTAGATCTTTAGTGTTGGGATCAAACTTTCACTTGGTGGATCTATTGGAGGAGAAATATAAATTTCATATAAGTTTCAACCACCTCCTTTCAGTTATTCAGTTTCAGCATCTATTCAGCCATAGGGCTGCATTCCGACATTTTTCATTTTGGTGTATTTCCGGAAACCCTTTATGGGTTGTCCTGGAAAGGTGCTTGGGAGCCTAGATCTCTATCCCCAACACTGTTTGAGCTATATAACAGTAGATCCATGTATTTACATTCTCTAGCAGCATTTATATCCACTAAAACTGCATTGTCTTAGCCTCTCACACTATTGTATAGCAATTGTTCTTCTATTTTCATGTACTTGGTTTATTGAGGCTTTTTTTGCCTATTTTGAGTGCCTTTTCCCTCAAGATCCTATACACGTTTTTCTGTTATAATCTTAATATGATGGCTTTATAATCTGCTTACATTTTTTGTGTTAATTTATCACTGCTATTTCCAGAGTTTTGTTCTATATTCTTGCCTTTTTCATTTTGGGATATTACACAATCGACTTGCAAATCTACTTAATGGGCCTTTGAATTGAGGATCTACAGGTGATTATGGAATGAGAAGGAATGAATAAATAAATGGAATACATGGTCTATAATTGGATGTAGCCCCTTTCAGATTCCATTTATGTCGTAATTGGAGAGCCTAGGTGTGAGCATAACTTATTTTAGGAGGATTTTGTGATGGAGACACAAACATTTCAGGGCGTAAAGACCCTGGTGGAAGACTTAGCTAGGTGGAAGTGATTTGTTGAGTTCTCATTCAAGTTTCTCATAGTTAGGATGGACCTCCTTACTCACCAAGTTTAGCTCTTGGAGAAGGATCACATAGTGAATTGTGAGTGAGTTAATGCCAAGTTTGAAAGTTTGGAAGCCACACTAGAAAGGTGAGTTATGAAAATGAAAACAAACGTTATTTCCTCCAACTCAGAGCTGGTAAGTGATAGTATTTTCAGCGAGGTTCAAGATATCATCATTGGGTTTCCTAAAGAGGTCTTCATTCAATTACAGACTTAAGACAAAGTAGGAGATGCAGGTGCAGGACCAAGCAAGTAGGATAAAGAGGAATGTAAGGGTATCAGGAAGTTTAGTCTAATTTAAAGTATGTCAATGCTATATTGCTTTGTGTCTATTTTAGGTCTATTTTATAGAAATTATGGGGATTATTAGTGTTATGTAAAAACAGTCAAGGCATTTAGAAGGAAGAAATTAGTTTTATGGATGTACCAGGATTTGTAAATTGATACACATATTGCTTCTAGTTTTGATGAAGTTTTATAAATATGGTTATGGCCGCGTAATTATGGATTTTGAATATATAAGAAAACTCGTTCTATTAAAAAAAAAACTTGAACACACACACACACACATAGATATATATATATATATATATATATATATATATATATATATATATATATATATATATCTGTGTGTGTGTGTGTGTGTGTGTGTGTTACAATTAAAAGGTGTGGTATGAAGTTAAAATTATACAGACAGATATTATAATTACTAATTTTTTGCACCCAATCCTTATTTTTTGTGAATCCTCTCCATCACAGGTGTAACAACCAAATGCACCATATTTATCTCTGACTTGATCAACAACCCAATTTTTAGGGCATTCATTTTCATATTATATTTTAAATGACTAGGATAAGGCATGATTCTACCTTCAATATTTTTAATTATTTCTCGTCATTTTCCCATTTCCTCCTATTATTTTAATTCAATGTGACTATGTCTCTTCCATATTGTAGAGAATAAATTTTTTAATGGCTTCAATTTCCGTATTTGCTGATGAAATCAAACCAGCATATACATATAGTACATATGAGATCAAAATATGAATTTTTATGAATTTTAGTGTCAATAGTTATTATGTATTAATTTTATAAATGATAAGACTCCAATAAATCATTATCATGTGCCTCTTTCCATTCGTTTCAAGATTCTCCCCTTATTTTTTTTATTCATCCCTTTTGTCGTTCCAAATCTTCAAAACTGGTGATTTTCAATCTGCTTGATGTACTCACTGGAATAATAAAAAAAATCATATGATATATACCCCTTTGAAATAGACCCCTCAGGTTTTTCCCTTTGTTGAAAAAAACCTTTCAATCTATTCGTGTACTTATCTAGTAAGAACATCCAACGACAATAAACAATTGAAACTAATTCAACCTCATCTACTAGGTGAATTAGAATATGAACCTGCAAGTCCATGAAACTTTTCGATAATTCCTTATCAAACATACAAAAAATCTCAAATATCTCTTAATGCCACCATGGAATGTTAGCCATATGAAATTATCTCCTTTGATGTGATCCAATGTACAAATTTAGATAATTTAGATATGGCATGTCATAGGTCTTGAGGGAATTCATGGCTCACACACCCATGCATGAACATAGGATATTGACACTGTATAGTAAATATTACATTATACCAAAAATTTCTATAAAATATCCCATTGCATAAAAAAAAAAAAGCAAACAAAAAAAAAAATTGTTTTTGATTTAGATAATCTTACAAGGTTTAAATGGTCATGTGATTTCAACCCCGAAAAACAATCTTCCATAATGAAGCAGTGTCGTAGTGAAGACCCATATAAAGAAGGCTATTGTGAAACCAGCTCCAAAAATAGAAGAAAAGAGACATCAACGCCTTTGAAATAAGCCACTTCGAGGGGGCAACCTCCAATACATTACATGAATGAACAATTCTTGGATGATACAAATGACACAACCTCCTTTCTATATATAGGAGTCCATGGGGCCACAATATAATCCTATCCAACCTAACAATAATAATAATAATAACAATATGGGGGTTACAAGGGTACACCAATAACAATAAGCGGGTTACACTAACAACAATAAGGGACTATACTAGTAATACAGGGACCTAACATGCTCCTCTCCTTCAAAAAAGTGTTGTCCTCAATGCTTGAGTAGCTCCGGGTGCTTTTGTATGAAATTCTCATCCTCCCATGTAGAATATTCAAGGTGTTCTTCCATTCGATGAGATACTTTGAAATTGATCGATTTCTCAGAAGGTTTCAGTTCTTGTTTCGTGGATTGCTTCAGTTCCAATATGGTTTTTCCTTCCTCATCAAGTTCTGGAAATATTTTATGAATTGGAAGTTTTTCCCCTATAACCTTTTTTAAGCATGAAACATGGAAAACTGGATGCACTAGCGAAGAAGCAGGAAGCTCCAATTTGTATGCCATAGTACTAATATTTTGCAAAACCTTGTAAGGACCATAGTTCTTTGGCGATAATAAATTATCCTTATTAGCTTACTTGAGGGACATTTGTTTGTATGATTGTAGCCATAAAAATACCCAGTCTCCCACATCAAAACTTCTCTCACTGCGATGTTGATATGCCACTTGTTTCATTCGATTTTGTGCCAAATTTAGGTTATCCTTTAAGAGTTGGGGAACTTCTTTTTGATGCTTGATGTGATCCTCCACTGCTTGAACCCTAGAATTTTCCCTTAAAGAAGATCTGATGGATGGTGGATGATATCCATAAAGTGCCATAAATGGGGTCATTTTTGCTGCAGTATGGAAGGAAGTGTTATACCACCATTCAACGAGAGGTAACCACTTGACCCATTGTGCTTTCTTATCCGATACAAAACAAAAAAGGCATCCTTCCAAACATTTATTCAATATCTCTGTTTGACCATCGAATTGAGGATGATAATATGAGCTAGGAGCTACTTGAGTACCCAAACAAGAAAATAATTCCATCCAAAAATTTCCTGTAAAAATGGGATCTTTGTGACTTACAATAATATTCGGGTTTCCATGTAGCTTTTGAATTGTTTCCATAAAGGAAGTAGCAATTGTACTCGCTTTAAATGGATGAGATAATTCATAAAAGTATACATACCTGGTAATTCTATCAACTACCACCATGATGAAACTCCTTCCTTCAGACTTAGGTAAACCTATGATAAAATCCATTGAAATCTCCTCCCAACATTGACTTGGAATGGATAAAGGTTGTAGAAGATCCGAGGTCTTAATTGTCGCAACTTTATTTTGCTGGAAAACCAAACATTCTGCCACAAACTTTTAAATATCAGATTTAAGGCCATCCCAAAAAAAATCTTTCTTCACCCTGTGGTAAGTTTTTTAAAATCCCAAGTGTCCTCCCAAAGGAGAAGTGTGAAATTCCAAAAGAATATTTTGTTTTATTTGGGAATTATTGCAAATATATAAGCGATCTTTGTACCATAAGGAATCATTTTTCCAACTAAATGTATTAGATGTACTAGGATCTTGCTGCAACTTTTGAATGAGAGTCCACACTTCTTCGTCCTTCTTCCATTCATCCCTTGCTTTGGTTATCCAATCTAGTTGGATAATTGAAATGGCACAAAGAAATGCTTCCACCTCTTCATCCTTTATTGAGAGTGCATATGCAACAACATTTAGCTTCCCTTCTTTGTAGACAATTTCAAAGTCATAACCCAACATCTTTGTGACCCATTTTTGCTGCTCTTCTGAATATAGTCTTTGTTCCAAAAAGTGTTTAAGACTTCATGATCAATTTTTACCTTCAAGTGTCTTCCAATTAGGTAAGGTCTCCATTTCTTTAGTGCATGTAGTATTTCCAACATTTCCTTCTCATAAATTTCCTTTTGTAAATACTTTCTTTTTATTGAAAAACTTTCAAAAGCAATGGGTCTTCCTTCTTGCATTAAAACAACACCAATTCCATTTCCTGAGGCATCACATTCCACAATAAAGGTTTTTGTGAAGTCTGGTGTAGCTAACACTGTGCTAGGCACATTTCCTCTTTAATATGTTCAAAGGCCTTGGTTGCTTTAGGAGTCCATGAAAATGCATCTTTCTTCAATAATGTTGTTAGAGGTGCTGCTATTATCCCATAATTCTTAACAAAATTGTGATAATACCCTGTTAACCCAAGAAATCCACGCAACTAATTTATGGTTATGGGGACTTTCCATTCCTTAATGGCTTTAATTTTGTTAGGGTCTACCTTAACACCCTCATGAGATACAATATGACTCAGATATTCCACCTCTTGTACTCCAAAGAAACATTTGGATGTTTTTGCATATAATTGTTTCTCCTCCAATAGTTTGAGCACCCTATCAACATGTTGAACATGATCCTTCCAAGACCTACTGTAGATTAGTATATCATCAAAAAATACTAGCACAAATTTTCTAAGGAAGGGTTTGAAAATGGAATTCATCAACCATTGAAATGTAGGTGTATTGGTAAGGCCAAAAGGCATGACCAAAAATTCATAATGAACCTCATGAGTTCAAAATGATGTTTTTGGAATATCTTTAGTCTTCATTATAATTTGATGATAGCCTGAACGAAGATCCAACTAGGTAAAATAAATTGCTCCATGTAATTCATCCAATAATTCATCAATCACAGGAATGGGAAATTTGTCTTAATAGTGAGCTTATTGAGCTCCCTATAATCCAGACACATGTGCCATGATACATCTTTCTTGTGCACCAATACTACTAGAGCAGAGAAATAACTTTGACTAGGTTGAATTATACCAACCTCTAACATTTATGCAATCATACGTTCAATTTTTCTCTTTTGGACATAAGGATTTCTGTAAGGCTTGATATTTGGAGGAACACTTCCTGGCATCAAATGAATAGCATGATCATGATCACGAATAGGTGGGAGTCCTTTGGGAGTATCAAACACCTTGGAATGATTGTCCAATACTTTTTGGAGATCTAGAGAAATAGATGATTTTGATGTTGGAACTTTCAGTGAGCATAATTGTGCAATTACACCCCGTTGTTCTTTCTTCAGAAGATTTTTCATAAAATTAGAGCTTATTATATTTACTGGCTTCCCTGCGATACCCCATAATTCGATTTCCTTTCCTTCGGAAAAATATTTCAAGAAAATTTCTTGAAAACTAAAAGCTACCATCCCCAAAGATTGTAACCATTGTAATCCTAGTACAACATCAGCACCTCATTAGGATGGAAAGCATTGGACTATTCAATACATATTCCCCCATGGCTAGCTTGATATTATGGGATTTTCCAGAGAAATTTATAGTTCCTCCATTCGCAACCATCACTTGACATTCTGGTGCTGGGTATAGGAAACAATTCAATTCCTTGGCTACCTTACAATGAATAAAATTATGGGTACTGCCCCAATCAATCAACACTATTACCTTTTTCTTCTTGATATGTCCTTCTATCTTGAAAGTTTTAGGAGTGGTAATTCTTTCCAATGCATTACATGATATGGTCGGACTCATTTCTTCCTCATCTAGGGTTTCTTCCTAGTGTATATCCTCTACTTTTGGAGTTTCTTCTTCATTTTCTTCCTCCTCTTCACAATCTATGTAAAATAATTTCTTTTCAGTGCACTTATGACCTTTAGTGTATTTGCTATCACAACTATAGCAAAACCCTTTTGCTCTTTTTTCTTCCAATTATTGTGGTGTCAACCTTGTAGGTTGTGTAAGTCTAGGAGTAGAAACACTTCCATCTTTATAGATGTGAGTGGTAGGCTTCCTTGCCGCCATAATTTTACTTTCAATTTTTCTTGCCAACCTGAATGCCTTCTCCAATGAATCAGGCTCCCAAACGCAGACTTCATGTTGGATGTTATCCTTTAATGTCCCTATGAAGACGTCAATCCAGTGTTCCTCTGGAATATCAATTACCCTTATATTCAATTTTTGGAAGTCCTTAATGTGCTCTGGAACTGAACCCTTTTGTTTGAGATTTATCAATTGGCTAAAGAAGGTGTTTCTCTTTGCATCCTCATAATGTGCTATCATTTCCTCCATAAAAATTGAACAAGTGACAATTTTTTTATGAGAGCAAAGCCATCGGTACCATACAAATGTATTTTTTTCTAAATGTAAAGTTGCAATGCGTACCTTTTGTGTGTTTTGCACATTATTGAGATCAAAATATTGCTCCATCTGTAGTATCCATGTTACAGTATCCTTGCCATCAAACTTCCTCATATACATCTTTGGAATATGGTGGTTCTTCCATCCAACATTAGAGTTTATGAAATCACGATTAACATTTATTTTGTTCTCATCATGAGTTTCCTCTACTATATTTTCGCCATTAGGAAACATTTCTTTTATCAAATTTGTCAAACCTTCCATGTCTGCTTTTAGATCATTCTTCATGTTTTCCATGTTGTCTTTCATTTTTTCTTCCATGTTATCCATCTTAGCTTCCATGCCAACTTCCATGCCATCCATCTTAGCTTCCATGCCTTTCTTCAAACCATCCATATTATTCTTAAAACCATCCATCTTCGCTTCCACCTCTTTCTTTAAAACTTCCATTTCATTTTTTGTTGCTCTTTGCGAGAAAATTTGGTGCACTTGCACTTGTAATCTTGATATATCATGTTGCAATTCTTCATCTTCATGAGTCATAGTATAGTACTCTGAGGGCTTAATGGGTGTTGAATTCTTTTTAGGAGGCATTTCAGAACCCAATACTGAAATATATGCTCAATAGGCCCTTGGAATCACTTCAAAAATAATTTTTTTTCACAAGACTTATGCAATTCGGAAAAAAATACACACCTTTTTCTTTCTTTTGAGGAGATCGATATTGAAACTGAATTATATCTGTGATTTTGGATCTTCAATATCTAAAATTTGTCACTGTAGTAGCCCTATGAATTCTCTTTCGAATGCCATAGGTCTGACCTGATTTGGATTCTTCAAGACAAGGTTATGTCCAATCTCCCACAATGACATAATTATGCACTGGTTTAGTAGAGCAAAGTTGTACGACTTGCCAAGTGTCCCTGTTTCCTCCTTTGGCTCTGAATTTTATAGAAAATAAACTACAGTTCGTGTGATTTCAGCCTCTTTTTACATCATTCCAATCTAATGCTCAGAGAGAGAGTAATGAATATTTTCCCACGATCACCTCTTTGAGATGAATTTCGGGAGCCTAAAAAATACGTAACTTCCATAGACCATATCTCCGAAAATATTTCGAACCAAGATTTGAAATTTTACGACGATGTTCCTCAGGATTTCGTCTTTGCACTCTAAACATTTCAGCTTCTGAACCTTCGTAGAAAAAAATTTATAGCGAAAATTCCACGATGACCTGTTTGGAGCAGCAAAACCCTAGAATCGAAAGCTCTGAAACCAAATGTTGTGAAACCAACTCCAAAAGTAGAAGAAAAGAGATATAAACGCCTTAGAAATAAGCCACTTCCAGGGGGAAACCTCCAATACATTACATGAATGAATAATTCTTGGATGATACAAATGACACAACCTCCTTTCTATATATAGGAGTCCATGGGGCCACAATGTAATCCTAGCCGACCTAACAATAATAATAATAATAACAATATGGGGGTTATAGGGGTACAACAATAACAATAAGGGGGTTTCACTAACAACAATAAGGGACTATAATAGTAATACAGGGACCTAACAAAGGCACCCTCACACTCATTATAACTTCCTTGGCTGAAGAAATATCATCTTTGTTTAAAATCCATGGGACATCACCTTGTTTGAAAGACCAAGTGGTACCAACCTCTCCTGTAGTTTCTTGTCTTGGCCAATGTTTGTTTTTAGTTTTTGAAGAAATAAGATGTCTAATAACTTATAATTTGTCACTTTCTTTTGATTATATGTGCATCCATAAAGAAGATGAACCATTTTTAAATATGAATGGGATCTAGTATGTGGGCAATATTAAGGTACTCCCAATATGGGAGCTCACAAAAGGAAAAATTCCTTTTCATCCCAATGAGAAATTTCTCAACATAGTTGTCGAAGAATTTTGTATCATCGAACATATGATCCTTATTTGAATTGAAAATTTCTACAAACTGCTTCTCCTTCTTTCTCTCATATGCTCTAATCCATTCAACTAGTGTCATTATTGCAGGACTTTGGCTTCTCTTTGGTTTACCATTGAAAATGTTTGTTTCTCTTCTATAAGGGTATTCTTCTAGGAGGAATACCATAGAGTAGTCATACATTGGCTTTTGTAGGTGCTCAGACAACCTAGCCTTCAGAGAAGGTCCACAATATTTACATGCATGATACCCTTTTGTTAAAAGACCTGCGAAATTATTGTATACAACACATGTTAGCGACCATGAAGATGGAATATCACAGAATAATGTCTTTTGTGATCTCCAAGCCTTCTTGTTTTGATGATTTCTTGATATGTTCAATGTATTGCCTGATCTCCTGGAAGATGATTTCCCTGACTCTGATTTCTTCAAGTGATCCTATTGAGGTAATCCCATGTTTTTGTGCTAAAGTCTCAAAACCATTATGAAGTCGATTGTAAGTGGAAATAGTGCTAATAAAATATTCTTCAAGGCACATGTAGTTCGAATGGTCGAGTCTCAGCTGGAATTTGTCTATCACAGTAGCAATCTTATCTTTTCTTTCCAAATGTTGCGAAGCATATGGATACTTGGCAGCCCACTCCTGAAGTTGGTCAATTGATTTTTTTTCCACTTTAAGGAATTTTACCACTTCTTATTTTCTCTTCTAAATTCCAATGAGAGAAGAAACGACTTATTATAGAAGGATCATCTCATCATATAACCGTGACATGGTGTCCTCCATTGGCCCTAGTTTGTCCCAAGTTATTGGCTTCCATTCTACGATATTGAAGCTATGTGAAGATAATTGTTGATTCTTTCCTGCAAGATGTTCTTCCTCTTGCTTCATCACATCTAGTTCTCTCCTTAATATTTCATTCCCATTTAACAAATATTCAGAGTTGTCCCACATTACTACAACAAAAGAAAAAAATTTCACCATGATTTCCCTAGGATTCCTTATGGTATTGGTAGTTATCACCACCTCTATAGATACCGTGACTTGATTATGAGGATCATTTAGGAACTATATGTGCCTCTGTTGCATGATCCTCTTTTTGAGTTGATCAAATGTGACACTACACACATCCATGACTCTATGTGTGGGTGGATGTGTGATTCCCATTTCTCTTAATGAAAGATGACCATATATGAGAAGAGATTCTTCTAGAGAACCTAGTTCATCATCCATGGGTTGCATGGTATCCTCCTCCTGCAAATATCCTTCTATCTCTTGAGTCAATTATTATTATTTAAACCTCTATGCTACTTATTCCTCCTGGGAATTCCTTTGTTTTTCCTCTTATATTCTTCCCCTTTCCTCTTATTCTTCTTGTTTCTTCCTGGGAAAATCATCTTGCTTCCTCTTCTCCTTTTATTTCTCTTCTCTCTTGTATTTTTATGCTTGAATATCTCGTGTTCAAAGGATCAGCTTTCCATTTCCTATTTTTTTCTCTTGTCAAATCATAATTGATACCATTCCTAGGAGCCACACTCTTTGCTTGAGGGGTTATTTGTTATTCCTCTTGTACTTCACATTTTGAGCTATTGGATCTTGGCATAAACTTGTCTCCATCCCTGGATGTGTATTTCTAATTGCATTGTACCATTTCTTTACCTTATCATCTTCTATTTTAGACATTGATGAATATCCCCAATTAAAATTGATCCTTTCACAATGTTTCCTGCACGCCCTCTTGGGACCATATCCAAGAAAGTATTTAGTTGTGAAGTGTAAGAGAAAACTCTTGTATTTTTGTC
Organism: Pinus albicaulis; assembly: GCA_034641835.2. Lineage (NCBI taxonomy): Eukaryota > Viridiplantae > Streptophyta > Pinopsida > Pinales > Pinaceae > Pinus > Pinus albicaulis. The sequence continues at coordinate 30,627 of JAXQQM020090565.1, forward strand.
ATTTCTACCTTTTTTCTCTTTAACTGTTATAATTTTATCCTCAAAGGGAAGGTGGGCCAAGCGTCTTTCTTCCTTTTCTGAAGGAATCCTGACAACCCTTTGTTCAATTGACATGTTACTTCTTGAATGACCACATTATTGGTCACATATCGCGGCATGATATGAGGGGGATATATCACATCCAAAACATCATATATATGTTCCATCATGTGCTACGAACCAATCTACGATATCCTATAGTGACTCTTTCACCTAATTAGTAATGTAACAAGGATCGATCTCGAAAAGCATATGGAATATAATTTCAAAGAAGTGTTCATCAAATTTTTCATATGCACCTTTCAAGCTTGATTCTAACAACACTCTGCACTGAAAGTAAACTTGAAACTTGTTTTGAGGGGTCCAGTTCTATTACATTGTTTGGAAATCATATTATCCATATATTCCATCTAAAGTAAATTCAAACATATAAAATTATGGTTCCCGATTCACCCTCAAAGGCATTTTTTCTTTCCCCGCATGATGTTTCAACTGAAATGAGAATACATCTACCCCATTAAATACTTAACTATGAGTAACCACCATGTTGAGCATATATATCTAGTTTTCCTAAAACACCTCAACGTTATTCCTCCCATGAAATAGAAAACACACAACTACTATATATTGATATACATCTCTAAGAATCTAGGTCAAGTACATTGCAGATGGGTGGTGGCAAAACTTAGCAAGCTCTTGACACCATTATTTGATGATGTCACTTATGTTGAGGTCAACCAACCTGGTGTAAAATTCATCATTTGCATACTTTTTGGGCGTAAACATCTTATAGTAGCTTTACATGTCTTCTCCATAAGCAGTGGTGAGTTGATCGCCACTTTCACTGTGAAGCACGATATGAGAGTCATCCATGTGTGTGATAATCCACTCAGTCACTTTCTCACAAGGGATGACTGGGAATCTGAATGTGATCGTGTGTATCCTGACCTCTTGATATTGATGTATGCTGGCAATTCATCTAAGTTCTTAGATTTTTTTTTTTGGAATGAATGTGTCTTTTATTTCACCCCATGTGACCTCAATAGACTTATCAATGAAGCATTATGTGTCTTCAATATGGGAATGGTTGGCGTTGTTACTTCAACTGATTTCTCGGTGCTTGCCTCTGAATTTTATTTGGAGGCCACTTTACTTGTAGTGGGAGGCATGGCAACAACATATGATGAAAGGGTGACAATACTTGTAGCTTTAACACCTATTTTTTGCAAGCACACTCATGGTGACAATATTAGATTTATGAAATCCTAAATATTGTAGCAATATATTAGAAAAGAATATTCAAACAACCATTACATGTAACTAAGGATGTAAATCTATCACTGACATCATATATACATGCATGGGAAAAAAATATATATGCAAACAAGGAGGGGGAACTTTCAAAGCATGAAGGGGTTTTAAGGCTCATTCTGGGCTTTATGGAGTGCTCATGTGCTCAAGAAAGAGAAGGAAAACCCCAAGGGTGCAAGGGCGCACTCAAAAGAGAGGAAGGAGGGAGGTTTCATGCCTTCAGTCCTTCATGGTGTGCTCATGTGCTCAAAGAGTCATGGAGGGTGCACTGGTGCACTCCGAAGAGACGAAGAGGTGAAGCTTCGGGCCTTCAGGACTTCAAGGTATGCACACATGCTTAATGACAATGAGGGTCCACTAGTTCATTCCAAAGGGACAAAGGAAAACATTCAATCCTTTAGGGCGCACTCATGCGGTCAAGGAGGGTGCAGTTCTTCATGATGAAGGAGTGTGCTAAAGAGGAAAATGTGTATTTTCTGGGTGCATTTTTAGTGCTAATCAGGCTTTGAGTTCAATAAGTGTGCTCTCCCATAGAATGGATCAATATCAAGTCTTGCAGTAAGATTTTACGATATAAATGAGAAGAACAAAGATCTACAAGATTTTATGGATGTTTTCAAAATCATGATCAGAATGTGAAGAGTCAAGGAACATGCAGAGTTTCAACCTACAACAGTAAATTAACTCTTTTAGAGTAAAGATTAAACCGAAACACTAGAAAATAAACTAAAAAAAAAAAAAAAAATCCATCAAGGAAAGAAATATTGAAGGTGAAATCATAAAAGGAAATCAAAAGATTCAACATGAAAAAATTACCTGTAACGCACATCAACGAAGATTTTCATGATCCACATATGTGTGCCCAACCTAGATAAGAAGGATTATGAGAATGAATGATTATCTGATTACATGAAAATTTTTCTCATGCATGCTCACCACTTGTAGATGAGTGAATGAGTTAGTTGAAGGAATTTAAGTGCGGTCATATTTTCTAGGAGTGCAACCACATGCAACAAGGAAGCTCATGCATGCATCCAAGAAGGGATATTTTAGTCATGATGAAGGAATGTGCTCAAGGAGGGCGCACATACTAAGCATGAAGGAGTGCACTCAAGGAGGGTGCACTTCTTCAACCTGAAGGAGTGTGCTCAATACAAGACATGTATTCATCAACTAGAAGTGCATCATAGCCTTATAGGGTTCTTTTCTTGCTTGTGTTTTCTTTTTGTGCGCATTTCAGTTGTTTTTGTGTGTGTGCATGGTGAAAATGATAGTTTATAAGTCAAAAAAAGTCTCGAGTTCACCTAACCATGCATAAGAAAACACAAGCACTTCTAAGTGTTAGGTGATGACACTTAAGAAACATTGACTTAGGAGGATGTGACGTTAGGAGAAAAGACAAGAATAAAAAAACAAACAATGTGACAACACTAAGGGGCTTCAAAAGACAGGTCATATAGTCTCCAAAATTGACTCAAGAAAAAAATTGGGAGGGTCATTGCCACAACGACAACAAGACACAATTCATAAAAAAATTAAAAATTCCCAAATTTACACTTCGATCATTCTTCATAATTTTTCATATTGAACACTTGTTCCCTATTATAATTATGAAGGGGTTTCCATATCCCCGACCACTAAAAAAAAAAATGAGATATATGTTTCATCAAATGAGACTTCTACACAACTTTACTTCTCAATAATCATTAGCCTCTCAATACTATTGGATCAACTATATATACAAGAAAGGATTCAACCACCTTAAATTACATTCTACAAATAGAATATTGAGATACTTAATATATTTAATTACAAATTCACAACTTGAAATCATTTTAGTTACCTATATATGATTTAAAATAGATGAACTTTCTAAAGACATGAATCCTCTATAAACTATGTAATTAATATATTTAATTACAATCCCCAAGGACGGTGCCCAAGAGTGAGTGTTTCAACCCCTCCCCCTTCCCTCCTTGATATGATCCTCACACAAAAGCAGGTTGTTGCTCCCACTATACTTTCCACCTTGCATACACTCTCGTCACTTGATTTATCATTGCACAAAGCTAGCACAAACTTAAATCTCATTTGAATATTGCATGTGCCATAGGGAGGTACAAGTGGACTCAACGAGAGAATTCTACCAAATTGGACACAAGCTAACCATTCTATCCATGATATTATCCAACATCTATTTCTCCTTAAATGGGGCTAGTAGTCATCCAACATGTATTCTTGGATATTCTACCCAATAATTGTTATGGAAGTAGTTTGTTTCTTGCAACACTAGTAATCTTTTTTGTCTTCTCATATTAGTATATATTATTAGTATAATTTTATTTTAAACAAATTAATAACATAAAAATTGTGATCTATATAATTTTCATGTGACATAATACAATATACCAAACTTCAAAAATATATATAATTACAAATTTACAATTTAATATATTATTGATAACCTTTATAACATTCTATGAACTTCTTGTGTAAATGAAAACTTAAAGGTTTTCAAGGAAAAATAAGCTATCCATTATACATCATGAAACATCACCACTTACATGCCTCAAAATTACCGCTCTTCCTCACATGTTACATATCAATTTTCAATCCAAAAATTGTATTTCCCAATTTTAAAGGGCTTCGCACAATGCACCCATTAAAAAATGTGTTTTCCAATTTTAAATGGCTTCGCACAATGCACGCCATACTTCATGGATGCATGATAAGTGAAATATTGAAGGTATTAAATAAACCCTTCAATAAACCATGAATTCAAATTTATAAATATGGTTATAAAATGTATGTCATAACTATATCAAAATGGAACTTTAATTCTTGGGATACTTTTAATCTGTTTAAATAATCGAGATTCATGTTTTCATATGCATCTCAATGATGATATTGGAAATGATGATAGAGAGAAAGATGCAAATCAAATTAAGAAATAAAGAAATATATAAATTATTTTAACGTTTATAAGGCTAAAGATAGCCTATGGGACAAATTTCTCCTTCATCTGGCTCTTGTGTTAAACCGATTTCCTGTGAAGTCTCACAATAAAAGCTCCTAGATTCTCAAAAAACCTCTCACTAAATAGATTTTCCCAAGAGATAGCTGCCAAAAAAATCTGCATATCTTACCCTGTTGCTTTGAAGGAAGTGCATTCTAAAATGAAATGATTTTTTGTTTCCACTTTTCCGGAAGAGGCAAAAACCTATACTCTTTCCTCCCACACTACTTTTGGCCTTTTCGAGTGCCCTATTTCATAAAATGTTTCATAAAAAAATATAATTTAATCATATTTCGTTTTTTACTTGAATTTGGCTGCTGTGATCCATAGATATTTTACAGATATCTTTCGGTGATAATCACATGAGACAGAAATTTATCGACATGTTTCAAGTCAACTAGTGTGGTTCATCTTCAAGACAATATTAGAGATCAGACCAAGTCATTAAGATTAAATAAATGAAGTGAAGGGCAACTAGCTGTTGGAACATAATAGCTAGTTTGACCAATAAGAAAACATAGTGGTATTTATTTAATTTTATTCAATTATAAAAATATATATTTTGATTAAAAAAAATAATATAAAATTCTAATTCTAATTATTTGTTTAAATTTTATTTATAATTATTATAGATATAATTTCCTTAGATGATGCTAATAATTTTATTTCAGTTTATTTTATGTCAAAAAAAGAAAGATAATATTTAATCTAAAGGTTTAAAAATTTTAAATTATTTTCTTGAATTTAATGTTTCACCTTTTATAAAAGATACTTTAAAAGGGGAAATAAATAGGGATAAGTAAATAGAAAAGGAAAGAATGAAAGAGGAAGAGGACAAAAAATTAAAACAGGAAAAAAAAACTTCCATCTAAGAGTAACGGGTCAGGATCCAACACTTGTTGATACTCCAACCTTCGTCTCTATTAATATTAACAGGCCTTTTTTCAATTTATAATGCCTCCTTTAACTTACGGTGATGTAACTGGTCAATCTTCACAATAACCTTAGCCTCTTCAATGCAGATGTGATGGTAGTATTTTTTGCATGTTCTTCTTAGGCAAAGAAGTGGGATCTTCTGCTCTTAATATAGATAGTGTGCTCACAAATCCTTTGATTTATAGCCGACTAGTTTTAGCAATGTAAGGAGTCTCAAGTGAGTAAGGAATGAGGTAAACACCTCTTCCTTTTGTACAGCTCACCGATCTTTAGCCGATCTGAGAGCATTGTGAATGGTGTTAAGGGGCTTGAAGGTCGAAGAAACATTATAATTTTTAAGAACCCTAGAGATATTTTCAATGCTTCCTTGAATGAAGGGAAGGTGCACATCGGAAGACCAATAATTGTGCTCTTTTTTTTTTCTTCTAGGACCTTTCTCTAGTTTAATAAAAGCTCTAAGGCCCTTAGATATGTTCCCATTAAAGACATTTAGGAGGTGGTTCTTTATCTTTTGTGACTTTATTGATAAAATATTAAGGTATAAGGGTAGAGTATATCACATTGTGAACAATACCAT